>CAXKVX010001302.1:0-133976 GCA_964058865.1 Eleocharis quinqueflora
TTTGACTTAGCTGAAATCTCTCGTCTTTCTCTCGCGGAGTTTGACAATCTTATAGACGTTCTTTTCGCCTTTCTTCGTACCTAGCTTATGAAATAGATCCTTATAAGCTTCATCTGTTGCTTCACTCCTAGCTTTCTTTGTGCTTTTTTTGTCGTTTTATGTCGTTTTATACCTATGTATGTTGTCTTCACTCTTGTCACTTGTAGCAATTCTTATTCTCCTTATAGCTTTTTGCACATTCTCGTTTCACCATCAAGTGTCTTTAGGTTCGCGTCTATTTTCCTTAGTCACTATGAATACTTCTGTAGCTATCTTTCGAATGCGAGTTGCCATCTTCTTTCAAATGTTATTAGCGTCATAATCGTTTTTGTTATATATTCCTTTTTTGATCATCATATTCTCAAAGATATGTTGGGCATCTCCTTTGAGTTTTCACCATCTTGTCTTCGATATTTTGATGCCTTTGTCTTGTTGAGTGTGTTTTCGAAAGTGAAAATTTGAGATCACAAGCTTTTGTTGTTGGACGACACACTCTCCGAGTATAATCTTACAATCTATGCAAGCTCGTTTGTCTTCTCTCCTAATAAGAACAAAATCGATCTGGCTCATAGATGTTAGTAAATTACGATAAGCGATGCGTATCTTACGGTTCGATGCGAGTCAAAGGGTGATAGTTATGTATCTTACGGTTTGATACGAGTAGTGAAACTCAAGAGTGAGTCGCCATTTATCAAGATAAATACCTTAATATGTAAGGAATTTACATCGATATCAACTGACAGTTATCAATATATTTAAAATTAAGATGGTTTCTGTAGCTATCTTTCGAATGCGAGTTGCCATATTCTTTCACATGTTATTAGCGTCATAATCGTTTTCGTTATATATTCCTTTTTTGATCATCATATTCTCAAAGATATGTTGGGCATCTCCTTTGAGTTTTCACCATCTTGTCTTCGATATTTTGATGCCTTTGTCTTGTTGAGTGTGTTTTCGAAAGTGAAAATCTGAGATCACAAGCTTTTGTTGTTGGACGACACACTCTCCGAGTATAATCTTACAATCTATGCAAGCTCGTTTGTCTTCTCTCCTAATAAGAACAAAATCGATCTGGCTCATAGATGTTAGTAAATTACGATAAGCGATGCGTATCTTACGGTTCGATGCGAGTCAAAGGGTGATAGTTATGTATCTTACGGTTTGATACGAGTAGTGAAACTCAAGAGTGAGTCGCCATTTATCAAGATAAATACCTTAATATGTAAGGAATTTACATCGATATCAACTGACAGTTATCAATATATTTAAAATTAAGATGGTTTCTTTAGTTTAAATAGACTTTTTTTGTTACATACTAATTACTATAATCCTTTTGTTATTTTAAAAGTAGCTTAGTGTATCTGAACGACACGATACGATACACCATACAATACAAAATCCACCGATACACGATACATGTTACGATTCAACAACTATGATCTGGCTCAAGTGTTGGCCACTGTTGAAGGTAACTAAATGAGATTATCTCTTTCTAAAGAAGGTGCTAGAAATCATGAGGTCATATGCTATAGCGAAATTTAATATGGTTTCTCCGTCTTGATTCCTATCACAATATCCAAATCTCCCGTGCACTCCTTCAAACCCCCCACAAGTTGTACCAACATGATCGTTGAAGTCTTCTCCTATAAAAAACTTTTTGCCGCTAGGCACACCTCTAAGCATCTCTTCTAGATCTTTCTAGAATTGCTTCTTAATGTTCTCGCAGAAACCTATTTATGGGGCATACACACTAACGACGTTTAAAACTAAATCGCCAACGACCAACTTAATTAGGATAAGTCGATCTCCTTGTATCCTAACGTCGACAACTCCGTTTTTGACACTTTGGTCAATTAAGATGCTTACTACATTCTTGCTCTGTTCTGTTCATGTGTACCATAACTTAAAACTAGTATTTTCCACCTTCGCCTTTTGGCCCGTTCATTTAGTCTTTTGAATGCATAGGAGATTTACACGTTTTCTAATCGTAATATCAACTAACTCTTTTAGCTTACCCGTTAAGGTGCCTACATTCCAACTAACGTCGAGTAAAATGCGAAGACCCTTGCTCATTTGTCACTACACTCGGACGCCGATGTAGCGCGTCACTAATGGAGTGACAACCCGGCCCTTGCACATTAACACCATATCGGGGTTCTGATATGGCACGTCGCTTAGAGGGTTACGCCCCAAGGAAAGTCTATTGTGCCCCAAGGAAAGTCTATTGTGTTTCATTTTCATGGAACTGACTAAAATTTTATGTTGGCTCGCCAAGCTTATCACAATCCTCCTTCTTTTCCTGGCTTGGGACCGGCTACGGTGAAAACAACACAGCTAAGAGTTCAATGTTGCAATTTCTATTCAAGAAGTCAAAGATCGACGCTGAAATTCTGAAATATAAACTATAAGTAGCTCAAAGAAGAGATCTGGAAGTAAAGCAAATAATCTGCTCAAAAGGCTTCTGATTAACAAAATAACAGCTCAGAGAACAGAATACACAAATAATAATTTTTTGGACAAACAGGAAAAAATGCTCTTATTATTTGTTTTGTTATTGATTAACAAATTAATATTTAAGAGAAGAGAATACACAAATAATAATTTTGTTTAGACAATCCAGATCTAAAAAAGGGCAGTCCGATGCATGTAGCTCTCGCTTGCGTGGGGTCCGGAAAAGGGTCGGACCACTTTGGGGTCATTGTACGTAGTCTTTCCCTGCATTTTTTTTAGACAAACAGGATACACGTAATTAAAAAGGTTGCTCTTATTATTGGTTATTGAGCTAATCGATTTTTTTGTAGACTGACACATCAATGGCTTTGGAGGTAAAAATTTTGAGGAGGTGGGAATTTGACAGCATAGAACAGGCTTCAGCCTCACTTTCTTCATGGTTTCCTGGGGGTTTGATTGAGCGCCATATGTTACAAGGGTACTTGAACAGCATGTGCCCTAATGGTAAAGATTTTGAAAGAACCTTCATATCTTCTACAAATGTACTAGAACACAGGACTAATTCTACGTTCTAAACTTCCTTCTCAGGGGATATGTTTTATGATGCCCCTGCTGATAGCTCTGGCTGCTGCAGTGAAAATTCTGAATTTAGCTCTTCTTTTGCTGGGAGTACTGTTACAGAGAACCTGACTTACACACCACCACCTTCCTTTGGGCCCTACAAGAGACGAAAAATAATGAGTGAGGATGAAGAATCTTACAGCGAAATAGTGAGCACACCTAGATCTCCAGTTTCAACCAGTAGTGACAATGAAAGATCAAACCCATCTTTAGAAGCTACCTCATACAAAAATGCTTTTGTACTATTCAGATTTAATGACCCGGATCTACCGTTTAAGCTGAAGGAGGTAATCATGTCAGATTTGAGGCTGCTTACTCTGTTAGAGTATGGCCTTCCCTCATGGGTCATTTTTCTTCAGTCATATCCTCTATTTTGCAAGATATACCGCCCTTGGATGTGTCCATTAGCAAGGTTTCTTTATGTGCTGATGTCTATCACAACAGTATTAATTGGATTTTATGACCTCTACAAAAATGTACCACTGATGAAAGCAACTCTGTCTAAGCTTTTTGGGCCATTTTTTGACTGGATAGAGAATTGGGAGATGATCTCCAGGCTCCAGTATTTAGGCACGATGCTATTCTTGCACAATTTCGAGCAGGCTGTTATGTGGACCCTACAGGTGACACGATCTGTTAGATCATTCTTGACCATTTTGACCAAACCGGTTGTGGGCCCCCTTATGGAGGTTGTGGAGATTGTTCTTCCTATATGGAACTTATTGACTGATTCAATGAAGTATATTTGTTCGACTGTATGGCTAGTACTGGGTACTTCATGGAGTGTAGTAACTAGAATATTAGAGGCTATTATATGGCCATTCGAGTTGGTCCTTACCACGACACTGAATATTGGTAAGTTGATTTCACCTTTTTGGTGTTCCTTCACTTTTTTGTGTAGGATGCATATTATGTCACTTCTCTCAGCAACGCCATAACACCCTATATCTCTGGCATAAAGATACTTGGACACCTAATTCATCAATTCTATACTCTTGAGAGTAATTGAAAACAAAATCTTGAAGCAAATAATAAATAACTATATATCTACGTGGAGGTGTCTGAGAGATGTACAATCATATGAGCAGATATTGGCATCACAGATTCACAGGAATGTATTGTCCAAATAAAGTGAAAAAGTTTATGGTTTCCAATTTGGACTTAGGCCCAATATTAACCTGATGGAGAGTTCATGGAAAACACATAATTTGGAAGTGAAATGTTTTGTATGGAATATATGTAAAATATTTTTGCTTTGTTATAGGCATGAACCCTTTTCTGTCATGCGCCCTATATCCCTTGAAGTTGTTATTACCTTTCCCTTAGAAGTCTTTGTATCATATGAAATACAGTTGATTGAGGAGGGCTATTGTTGCATAAGTGCATATATAAGCAGGTCTTTGACGCAAAAGTGCCTGCTTCCTGTTTGAATTTATGTAGGATAATGTGTCAATCTAGCAATTCTTTTTTTTAATAGAATGAGGTTCAAAATTCTGTTTTCTTGAACATATGACACATTTTCAATTTAGTAATTAAGATTTTATTATTTCATTTGTTTACAGCTTCTTACATACTAAGTCCAATATTTTGGGTCATTGGAGAAGTACTGTCCTTACCTTTTTGGGCAGTTTCTGTGCTATCAGATTTGATATCTGCAACTTTCATCAGCATGTATTTCATGTTGATAGAAATTGGATCATCTCTCTTCTCTATGTTTAAAGTTGCATCTGCCTCAAAAACTACTGCAACTGGTGTTGCATATGAAGCCTCAGTACTGAAAACTCTCTGGAATGATCTTTTCTCTAAGGTATCTGGCTTAAATCTCAGAACGGAATGCTTCATGCTATTGTTATAGTGATGGCAAATTTACATTTTCTTTTCATGTTAGGTCTTTGGTGCAATAAGGAGCATCTTGAATGGTTTTGTTGCCTTCTTTTCTGCATGTAACAGACATAGGTTGAGGTAACAGATTGAAAATGAGAATAATTATATTTCACAACTTGGTATTTCCTTCAATAAATGTGGACAGGGAGAGTTTTTGGATTTCAACTTAACATGTATTGAATCTTATGTAGAAAAGAGATCTCATAACAATATTCTAGGCAAGTCTCATAGCAATATTAAATTATGATATGTTAGTATGGTGCTGGTAAGGTGTGCTCAGTTGTTTGCAATACTGGCCCTTCCAATCCATGACGATTGGTGATTTTCTATATGATGTAGTTTCCTTTTTCTTTGGGTAAGATACAACCTGCTTCAATTACTTCTTAAATCTCCTTTTTTCAGCATATATAATTACGTTCTCAGTATTCTCGAGAGGCTATCTCATTCCGAGGACACAGACGATTCATCGAGTGAAAATAGTCAAGATCACATTACTCAAAACGATGTAAGTGGCACCTGCATGTATTGTCTTTCAACAGAAAAAATAGTATAATTATTCAATTTTTTTTGTTAACTGAGAAAAACAATACTTCATCCAGGAAGCACACTTTTCATATGCCCACAACAAAAAATGACTATTTATTCTTGTTTTGTCTCTTATTGTGCTTCTTTAATGCAGTCTGAAAGTTTGAGGAAATACAAAACATGGTGATTTTTCTTTGCCTGCTTGGCTCATAGTATTCGGAAGATTGACAAGAAGAAATTTTTCAGTTGCAGTTTCAGCCAAGAGATGCTCATAGATATGTGAACTTCTAACCCATTTTCTGACACCTGTTCTTTTGTTGGTTCCGTCGTAAAGTACGACAATTGGGATCCGGCATTCCTGTTGTACATGTTTTTCTTTTAGTTTTGAATATATACTATTGTACATGTTGTAGATATAGTTTCTCTGATTTCTTTGAAGAAATGTGTTTCTTTAGTATATCTTCTTGAAATGGTCGTACTTTGTAAAATTATTCCCCTAGTTTAGTGCGTTTTTGTAGTTGTGATGTCTCCAGTTTATTAATTGATTGAGACAATTAACAGAAAAGTGAATGATAATCAACTCCATTTGGCATGCAAATTAATGATCTGCCTTAATAAAGATAGTAGTTGGTTTGCTTTATGACCATGATTTGCGGTTGACAACTGAAAGGGGCCGTCGTTTGAACAATTTTTTTTGGGAGAAAATCTTGACGTAGAACAGTTTCAATCCCTACTCTGTATAGGCTTTATTTAAAGAACTCCGCCATAAGACAAAATTAGGCTTTATTTATAGAAAAATGTTTCAACAATGAGCTTCATCGATATTTTATTAATACATGCATCGTTATGCAGGTTAAACGAGTTGTTATTAGTGATTTGACAATAGATCGGGTTATTAACATATATAGGATGCTAGCCCACAAAAGATGCGACACTAGATCATTGTACTAGATACAAGGCTAAAAACCTATTTAAGGACATGTAATCCAATTGATTGAATACAATGAAACATTCTTACAAACTCATTCTCTATGTTCATCTCTCTCTCTCTTTATTCTATCACATCTATTATGGTATCAGAGCCTATTGCTCCACAGCTCATGATCCATGTCTGATTCAAAATCTTCATCTTCCCCAAAGAGAATTCTTACCATGTCGAATTCACATGCCACCGACGAGAAATCCTACCTACATCGAACCAATCGTTTATGTCAATACTCAAATTCCTGCCAAGCTTACTGATTCAAACTTCCTTTCTTGGAAAATCAAATTCAGCTGATTATCGAAGGTCACGAACTGGAATCATACATCTACAACTCTCCTCCTGATCCAACATCCATCAATGACAAGGGAGAAACGATCTTGAACCCTCTCTTTCCCGTTTGGAAGCGCCAAGATAAGCTCTTGAACGCATGGATTCGTTCTTCCCTGTCTGATTCCATCTTAGCACAGGTTATGTCCTCACCTACGAGCAGAGATCTGTGGCAAGCTCTTGAGAGCTATTTTTCTGTCACCTCTCATGCACGATTTCAAGAACTGAAGAGACAAATTCAAACATTGTCAAAGGGAGAATCCAATTGTAGTATTGCACTGATTATCTACTCCGGATCAGAAAAATTGCGGATGAACTCTCTTTCATTGGTGCTCCAATTTCAGAGGAAGATCTTGTTAGTAGCTATCAATGACTTAGGATCTGACTTCAGTTCTCTTAAGACTGCTCTTCTCACAGTTAGGTGCCACTCTTCCTTTAATTTCTCTGACTTGCGTGGTCTGTTGCTAAGCCATGAATCTATGGTATCTGCTACATCCAATTCAAACCCTACAGCCTTTCTTGCTGGCAAAACAAACAAGAACAGATACCAGAATCACAACAAACCAAATTACAACTCATCTCAGTCTCAATATCCTTCAGCCAAGAACAATTCCAATACCAACTACTCATCTACTGGATTCAACAACCAAAAATCCTTGAACCAAGATTCCATTCTTGCCATGATAGCCTCAGGAGAACTGAAAATTCCTTGTCAAATCTGTCAACGGATGGGCCACATTACAAGGAAATGTTACAAGCGTTATAATAAGGATCCAAAATGGCGCCCTCCACCAAATAAAATTCAATGCTTACAACACTTATGCGACATATACTTCATCTCATGATCCAGATGCAAACAATTAGATTGTAGACTCAGGTGCTACTCACCATGTGACCAATGATGTAACTAATCTCAATTCCTTCTTCTCTTACAAAGGGGCCGATAAACTCCAAATAGGTAATGGTCTCGGCCTTGCAATCTCTCACATTGGTTCTCAAGTATTTAAAGTTGGGGCTTATACAATTACACTAAATAATGTTCTTTGTGTTCCTAAATTTTCAACAAATTTAATAAGCTTGTCTTATTTGCTTGTGGATAATCCTTCACTCTCTATTAATTTCAATTCATCCTTTTGTTTTATCAAGGACAATCTCCTCACCAAGATCCCTCCACTTCACATCAATAGCTTCAATGGCCTATACAAATTCAAGATGATGCCTTTTCCAAAACATTCTACAATTTCTCAAGCCCTTCACACTACCTCTTCTTCTACCCGAGCTACTACTTCCACATGGCATGCTAGGCTTGGGCATCCCTCCACTCAAACTACTATACATGTTATTAATTCAAATAGATTACCATGTATTAGGACTCATTTTCAATTTTGCAAAGATTGTATTCAAGCAAAGGCCCACACCTTGCCTTTTGCTCCTTCTCTTTCTTCTTCTAATTCTCCATTAGAATTGGTCCATAGTGATTTGTGGGGCCCTTGTCCCATTGTATCTCAAAAAGGATATAAATTTATGTGATCTTTATCGACGATTTCTCTCGTTTCACT
The DNA here is from genome assembly GCA_964058865.1 of Eleocharis quinqueflora. Classification (NCBI taxonomy): domain Eukaryota; kingdom Viridiplantae; phylum Streptophyta; class Magnoliopsida; order Poales; family Cyperaceae; genus Eleocharis; species Eleocharis quinqueflora. The sequence goes on from CAXKVX010001302.1 coordinate 8,392, forward strand.
TGGATCTACTTTCTTAAGCAAAAGAGTGATGTGTTACAAGCTTTTACAAACTTTAAATCACAAATTGAAAATTTATTGAACACAAAGATTAAAATATTGAGAACCGATAGTGGTGGAGAATACAAGGCTATTACAAAACAATTCCCTCAAATTGTGCACCAAACGCAATACCTACAAGGTATTGGGATGAAGTTTTTGCTAGTATAGTGTATCTGATCAATCGGTTACCCTCGAAAAATCTAACTCCATATAAGTTACTCTCTAAGAAGGAGGTTGATTATAATTTTTTAAGAGTATTAGGGTGTCTCTGCTACCCTCTTACTCGGCCATACAACAAACACAAGTTGGAACTTAGAGCCTTACCCTGTGTATTTCTTGGATACATGATAAATCAAAAGGGGTACAAGTGTTTACATATACCAAGTGGTAGGGTTTATGTTTCAAGGAACGTTCAATTCATAGAAAATGAATTCCCCTTTGCTTAATCTCCACAAGACATCCAAGAGGTTCCCTCAGATTTCAGTTTGAATGCACCTCTCTTCATCGTTCAGAAAAAATCAGCTGAAACAGAGCATCGTGTCAACTCCAATGTCGGAGAGCAGTCTCTGGCGCCAGCCTGTTTGGATTTAAATCAGCAGGCCTCCACTGATATCAACTCAACATATCCGCTACAAGCCCAACAGAAAGATGATCTGCCTCCTGCCCAAATTTTAAATGAAGACCTACCGCCTCCCATTGTTTATAAACGAAGAAATAAAGGCGCGGCACGTGTCCCTCTTTCAAACCCAAATTCGATATCCAACGATATGAATATTTCAAATTCTCCTTCTTCACAATCTCTTCAGGAAATTCATCAAGCACCTCATGTGCAAGCTCCATCTGCTCCAGATCCTCCAACCCACACCATGGTCACCCGAACCAAGGATCACACCTACAAGAAAAGAGAATATCTCGACTTCGTCTCCTTTCATGTGGCCTCTCAATCAGACCTCACTACCTTCCTTCAGGCCAATAAGTCTACACACTGGCGTGAGGCCATGGTTGCTGAGATCAATGCCTTGGCAAAGAACAAAACATGGAGCTTGGTTCCTCCGTCTAATTCACAAAAAGTAATTGGCTGTAAATGGGTCTTTAAAACCAAGAAGAACCCTGATGGCTCAATTGAGAGATATAAGGCCCGGTTGGTGGCTAAGGGCTTCAATCAAGTCTCTAGTGTGGATTTTGAGGAGACCTATAGTCCCGTGGTCAGGCCAACCACTATAGGGGTAACTCTCTCCCTTGCTCTTCAATTTAATTGGACAATCCAGCAATTAGATATTTCTAATGCCTTCTTAAATGGTGATTTACATGAGAGGGTATTCATGAGTCAACCTTCTGGTTTTATAGATGCAAATAATTTTGATTATGTATGTTTATTACATAAATCATTATATGGGCTTCGTCAGGCACCTAGGGCATAGTTTGATAAGTTAAGCTCTACATTACTATCCTTTGGATTTAAAGCTTCCACCTACGATCCTTCATTATTCATGGCACATCACAAGGGTCAAATTCTTCTCCTTCTGATTTATGTGGATGATATTATAGTCACATGCAGTGATTCTATTCAAGTGCATCAATGCATACAACAATTGGGTTCCCAATTTGATATGAGAGACCTTGGCTCTTTACACTATTTTTTGGGATTGGAGGCTACACACAACCAAGAAGGGATCTATTTAACTCAAACAAAATATTTGACAGACCTTTTAAAACGAGTGAATATGATTAACTGTAAACCTTGTTTATCCCCTATGGCCTCTGACACAACATTTTCCAGCCATGGCAGTGAACTGTGCAAAGACCCACATCTTTATCACAGTGTGATTGGAGCACTGCAGTATGCGACCCTTACTCGCCCTGATATCTCATTCTCTGTGAACAAACTCTCCCAATATATGCATTCACCAACTAAGGTACGCTGGTCTGCTGCAAAGAGGATACTTAGATATCTTGCTGGAACTCTTGATTTTGGACTTCAATTCTACAAACAGTCTTCTCTTCAGATTCATTCTTATTCAGACTCTGACTGGACTGGTGATTATGATGATAGGAGGTCTACCTCAGGGTATTGTGTCTATTTAGGAAGAAACCTTATATCTTGGTGTGCTAAAAAGCAACCAACAGTTTCAAAATCGAGCACTAAGGCCGAATATAGGAGTTTGGCGCTTTGTTGTCAAGAAGTTATGTGGTTTGAACAATTACTCAAAGAGATGCAGATTTCAATTACTCAAAAACCCATTTTATGGCGTGATAATATTGGCGCTACGTTTCTCGCATCAAATCCACAATTTCATGCTCGTATAAAGCATATCGAAATCGATTATCACTTTGTCCGAGAGAGAGTTGCATCTAACAAGCTGCATGTTAAATTTGTGTGCTCTAAAGATCAACTAACCGATTGCTTTACCAAACCGCTACCACTGCCACATTATCAGTTTCTCAGAGGCAAGCTTCATGTGATCAAGCTCACATCCGCTAGAGGGGGCGTATTAACATATATAGGATGCTAGGCCACAAAAGATGCGACACTAGATCATTGTACTAGATACAAGGCTAAAAGCCTATTTAAGGACATGTAATCCAATTGATTGAATACAATGAAACATTCTTACAAACTCATTCTCTCTGTTCATCTCTCTCTCTATTCTATCACATCTATTACGGGTCGGTTCAAACCTGTCCGGTCCAACGGGTTGGCCGAGTCGGATTTCGACAGGTTCAAATTTTGTTGGCTAGCTGCAACTCGTCTTAGGCCCATGGGTCGACGGACCGTCAAGTTTGAGGCTGGTTCGGGGTGGGCCTGTCCGGGTTGGACGGGTTTTTTATTTTTTATTTTTTTTGATTTTTTTAGTTTAATGGGTTATTCACGGGTTGGAACGGATTTTGCACGGGTTTCGGCGAGTTTTGGACCGATTGATGGGTCGAGGCGGTCCAATCTCGGGTCGGATTTGAGTCGAGTTTTTCCAAAAAAGTTTGGCCGCAATACGTCTTTGGCCTCTGGTTTTTTTAACGGGTTCGCACTGATTGAGCCTCGGGTCGGGCCGAGCCGGGTCGCTACCTCGGATTTCTCGGGCCGAGTCAGACCCGGTCGGATTTTGTCAAATCCCTAGTTGTTATGCATATTAAATGCATTTTTATACATTATTATTTATCAAAATAATTATACATGTTAAACATTTTATTATATATGTTACATGTACCGATATATTTTTTTAACTTAACGTTCATGATAATTCATCTAACCCACATAGTTTTTATTTAAAAGAAAGAGGAGAAACATCGAAAAAATTAGTTTTAGCTTTGTTTACATCTTTGTTTCTGCTAAAAGTACTTGATCCCGACTTAGTGTTGATGTCAAAACTAGAAAAGAATTTAGGAAAGAAATTTATTATTGCCGAACTGAAGGAAAACACCTCGAGAAATGAGTACAAATGAGTTAGAGAGAAAAAAGAGAAAAATCTAGTAACTAGTTTTATTGTGAGAAAGTTGTCCTTTTTCTGTTAGAAGTGTGCGTATTTATAGGCCTGAAATGACGAAAACGAGTTTGCTCTGACGGATCGTTTATTTGGGTCATTCTGGGCCGCGCCTTGCTTTTACTCCCGATGTCAAGTTCTAACGGAGCGATTGTAGAGGCTGTATCAGTACTGTAATTAAATGAGGTTAACTCTGGTCTCAGGGATATTATTGTCTGTTGAACAGTGATACTTCATACTTGCGAAAGAAGATGTGCCAGTTGAGAAATAAAACAGTTTCTGCTCTTCCAAATATCCTCAAATGTTCGTGACACCGACACGTGATCTATGAAGAATTAAGAAAGGCACCGGGCCTTTAGCGCTCGGTTCATGTGAGCGGTTTTACTTTTACCGAGTAGACGACAAAGACGCTTTTATTGGGTACCATTATCCCATGTTCCCACGCTTCCCTAACCAAATATCCAGCTGTCTTCGTTCACTGAAAAAATCTCAAAATTACTAGATTATGTTACCGAGCTAACCTACTTGCGAGTTGCGATGCAACTGTATGACTTCTTCGTACAACCTGAGAGAGAGGAGACTCAACGCCAACGGTCATGTTTTCTTTTGGAGGCTCCACGTCCATTATTACATGCTACAAGAGCGTGGATGAATCCGGTGTGAATGAATGCAACATAGATCCAGATAACAGGCTTACAAAAATCAGACCACATCTCCTTAAAAGTCAAGTCCCTCTCTTTCTTCCTTCCTTCCTTCCTTCCTACAATTTTTAAACTAAATACACCACTCCTTGCTCCTCTCCTCCTTTTCCCCCTCGCTTCCCACCCGCAGTTGCTCTGCTTGTCTCAGAGCATGGGGTCTTTATCTTTATCTTTATCTTTTACCGTTTGTTTCTTCCTCCTCTTCTCCCTTCTCGCCACTTCTTCAGGTAACATTTCTAGATCTCCCATGTTTCTTTCATATTTGTCATTTTGGCTTCTTTTCTTTGACTACTAATTAGCATTATTTTATCCATTTTATTTTTTTTTCAGAGGGAGGATCAATAGGAGTGAACTATGGTCGAGTGGCGAACAACCTCCCGACGGCAGCGGGTGTGGTGCAGCTCCTCAAAACTAGCGGTGTAACTCAGGTTAAACTCTACGACGCCGACCCGACTGTGCTCAAATCCCTTGCCGGCTCAGGCATCAAAGTCACAGTAGCACTACCAAATGAGCTTCTCTACAACACTGCCACACATGCCGCCTTCGCTGCCGGGTGGGTCCAGCGCAATGTTGCCGTCTACTACCCCTCGACCCAGATCCAAACCATTGCTGTCGGCAATGAAGTCTTTGTCCAGCCCAAAAATCTCACCTCGTACCTTCTCCCGGCCATAACCAATGTGCACGCCGCTCTCGTAAAACTCAAGCTGGACCAGGCTATCAAGGTGTCTTCTCCCATTGCACTCACAGCTTTGCAATCCTCCTACCCTCCTTCAGCCGGTGCCTTTCGCTCGGATCTTGCACAGGCGGTGATGAAACCCATGCTTGATTTCCTTCGCCAGTCGGGGTCGTACCTCATGGTAAACGCGTACCCGTTCTTTGCATACGAGGCCAATGCCAATGACATTTCACTCGATTATGCCTTGTTCAGACCCAATGCAGGTGTGCTCGACCCAGGTAGCGGTTTGAAGTACTACAGTCTGCTAGATGCACAAATCGATGCAGTCGCATATGCCATGTCAGCTTTGAACTCTGATGATGTGCGCATTGTCATATCAGAGACCGGGTGGCCGTCCAAGGGTGATGCTAGTGAAACTGGTGCTAGTACCAATAATGCTGCTGCTTATAATGGTAATTAACTAATCTTATCTTTATATAACCAAACCAACATTGTGTTGTGTAGTTATGTTGACTAATTAACTGGGTTATTTGTATATTGCCATAGGTAATTTAATCAGGAGGGTACTATCTGGCAACTGTGGCACCCCGAAACGGCCACAAGGAGACATCGACGTTTACCTCTTTGCTCTATTCAACGAGAACCAAAAGCCAGGCCCCACCTCAGAGCGCAACTACGGCATGTTCTACCCGAACCAGCAGAAGGTTTATGACATCGAGTTCGTATTAGGAACTGGCAACAGCAATGGCAAAGGCGGTATGGGATGGCATGAAGATCAAGGCAAGGGCAGCGCTAACACTAATAGTACTAACACCAGCAACAACCAGGGCAGCAGCAGCACGGGAACCGTCAGATCAAGTTCCACTGGTGAAACTTGGTGCGTTGCAAATGCTATGGCCGATAAGGTGAAGTTACAGAAAGCGCTTGATTTCGCTTGCGGTGAAGGCGGGGCTGATTGTAAGGCAATCCAGCCTGGTGCAGCATGCTTTGACCCGAACACAATTGAGGCTCATGCGTCGTATGCATTCAACAGCTATTACCAGAAGAAGGGAAGGGGGTTCTGGACCTGTGATTTTGGTGGGGCTGCTTACCTGGTTCATCAAGCACCAAGTGAGTTACTCTTTTCCTGTTAATTCCTTTTAATTATTTGTTTGCTGTCAGTTAATTAGTTTATAGAGTTATTTAAAAAACACAAGTGCTGTTAGATGATTAGTCTGAGGCTCTGAGCAAAGCGCCAGTTCATAATCGTAAAGTAACTATAGATAAAATGCTACGCTGCGTTGCTTTCTCCTTGCATACAAGAAGTTTGAGCTTTATCACTGCACATTGTTGCATTCATCATGGTATATGAATATGGTCAGCACTATTAAAACGAGGCGATGTGACGCTATCTTTATTTTGTTATTTCTTGTGTTAGCTGTATGATTGTATCGGAATTATTACCGCGTTAATTATGCATTGATTTCCACCTCGTATTGGGCCGGGCCCATCAATTTGGGCCTGAATTCTCGACTGCTTTTCGTAATTACTGGTCAAAGTATGTTCTTTTACCAGCAGTGAAAGTGAAACCCAGATATTTACCTCTTTTATCTGTTGTTTGCAGAGATTGGAAACTGTGCTCTTCCATCGAGTGCTTGACACTAATCCAAATCAAATCTAAAAGAGGCACTGAAAGCTGAAGCAATTATTATTTGGTATCATGCATAAAACAAGAGAGACAAATAGAGAAGGATAAGAGAATCTTTACTGCACCTGCTGCTTGCGACTTCTGCATCTATTAGTGCAAACCACACTTTCTTTGTTCATTTTATCACTATGGCTTTTAGCATTTTACTGTATGTATTAGTAAATTAGTATAGTGTACTATTTTAGTTTTGTCATGTGAACTACTACATTACATTGACTCGCGTCTCCTCGTATAAAATACATTATTCTTGCTACAATATTTTCTAGTGCGAGTATTATTGAACCTTGTACTTTTGTCTGTGCCTATAAATTTTCTCAATGACAACGGTCTATTCATGAGCTGTATTGATATATATTTTAAACTGTATCTCTGACAGATATGGTTCAACTTTTAAGTTTTAAGTAATGGTGTAGACGTATCTTCACATGCATGTGGACCTGCATGCTTTTTTACATGCGCATGTGCGTGAGGTAAGTAGTTGCATCTTGAATGATGGAGAGAAAAGTTTATTTGTTTTGCATGCAAGTTGGGGGATGTTAAACTGCTTCCGTGAGAACAGAAGTGAATCCTCTGGAAATGTTCTATGTTCTCTGTTCTCTGTTCTCTGTTCTCTGTTCTCTGTTGGGACCCGTGGGTCCATACTCCATAATTACTTTTCTGCATTTCTGCTAGACTACTGTTTGTATATTCGAAACTAATTAATTAATGTAATAATATTATGAAACGTAGATTTCAATATCTACAGTATTATGAAATGTAGATTTCAATATCTACAGTCGGTACTCGGTCGTTGTGCAGTATGCGGATATTGTTTCGTCTATATTATTATTTCATAAATAATCATCATTAATATTTATTTAGAACTGTAAATACTATGTCATTAATCAATTCAAAAAATCTTTAAGCATTTTTTTATAACTCAAATTTTATGTACGAGAAACTTTTAACACAAAATTTAACTTAGTATGTCTCAACATTACCATTATAATTTTGTATTATTTCAAATTTTCATTTGTTTCAATACGAGTCTAATACTTTAAGTTAATGAGAAAAAGTATTCAAGATGTCATTATCAGTAAGTAGTTTCTGCATTATGTATATAAGATAACTAGTTTACTTTTGAGAGTACATAACTATTTCTTTAGTCATGTTTTATAGAAAAACTTGAAAAAAACACGACTTTATAATTGCAATCTTTTCTCTCTAGTAAATTTTCTTTAGAGAGTACATAAATATTTCTTTAATCATGTTTTATTGGAAAACTTGAAAACACGACTTTATAATTCCAATTTTTTGTCTCTAGTAAATTTTGGCACTTGTATAACATTACTTTGAGTATTTCCACAACCGTAAATAAATTATCATTAAGCAACACAAAATACCTTATTCTAAAATACTCACTGGCTTGTAGCCAATATCATCGCAAGAAGCAATGCGTCTCCTTGGGTCTATTTTGGGTCTATATGTGTTATTAATGTACTGTTGAGTATTTAACTGAATCATCATTCAATAGCACAACATATTTTATTTCAAAATACCGACGGGCTTATAGCCAATATCATTGCAAGAAGCAATGCATAATTGTGCTTATTTTGGATCTATATGTGTCATTGTTGAATCTCTTATAATGTAATGTTGTGTATTTAGCCGAATCATCATCCAATAGCAAAAAATATTCTATTTCAAAATACCCACGAGCTTATAGACAATGTCATTGCAAAAAATAATGCATCTATTTGGGCTAATTTTGGATCTATATGTGCCATTGTTGAATATTTTATGTGAGGTGGAGTGTGCCTATCGATAAAAGATATATTTTTCGATATATAATCTTGACCAGATTTTGAACAAGATCAGAAATTTGGTCCTAAATCATATCCTCACTAGTCTTGACACGAAACTAGAACAAAATTAAAACTCTGGTCCAGAATTTTATTCAAATTCATGTTTTCTTCTACGAAAAATAGACTTGGCAAGATCTTATATATTTTATCATATCTCCCCCCCCACAAACTATATACCCTCAAATAATTTAGTATTTTTTATCTAATGTCTCAATTACTTGCGTTCTGTAGGTTTGTAATATTTTTCAAATACGTCTTTGGTGAGAATTCATACATGTTCAAATGACAACTTTATATTTCTTATGTTCAATTTGTGATTATTAAAGAGTTTAGTTTTATTTGAACATATCCATATACCTTTAAAGTTTTAAATATACATACAAATCATCTTAATGGTTTAATAAGTTGCCTTTAGTAGATATTTCAAAAATATATGTTACTTTATCCTGCAATAAAGACTTCTTATCATAGATTTCATTTGTGACTTTAATTGTATCATAATATTTCTCCTTATTGCGAATAGGATTCAACAATATAAATGATACAAATTCATATAAAATCTATTATTCTCTAAAGTATTAACTTTAATGATGATACCAACATATGTCATATCTCTCTCAGGGTCAAAATAATACTTTTATTCATTTCTATTATTCATATTAAATGAACTATAGATATTTTGTATTATATAACATCTATCATTTTGTTTGACTCACATTTCATCATTTTGTTTTGTTGGTATTATCAAAAATTTGTTTGACCGAAACTTGATTATATATGTGACAACTTGATGGTTAATTTTATACAAAATCTTTTGTATTAAATTTTGCAAAATATACACAAATGATATACTTTACCTTAGAGGTGTACTTAATTGAAAATTGAAATTATCCTATTTTGAATCATAATGAACTTAAATTTTTATTTCAAATTAAGTAAATTTTATCACTTGTCTTAGTTAGAAATATAACATAATTGTGATATACATTAAAAATTCTTTCATCCTTACAATAAAAATATTGCATATAAGATATAACTTAAATATTATATTTTCCAAAGATATTTAAGTTTACATAGTTCATATAAAATTAAAATATTTAATTTTCTCAAAGGATGATATTCTAATCACTTTATGTCACATAGATTCAAAAATTCAATTTTTCAAAAAACTAACTTGATGCCTTAATTTCAGTCATCTATTATTTTTCGTTACAAAATAATAGCGTAGTGAATTTTGCAATAATAATACATAATTAAAATTAACTCCATAAATGTCAAACCAACCAAACTTTTTTGCAACATACTTATTATTTTATCAACATGTCATTCTGCTTTCTTATTTTATGTAAACGTGTTTTGAAAGAATATATCCTATGGACCTTCTTATTCTTAATCAAAAAATATGTTTATATAAATATTACTTTAGCAATTTTGACCTTTTTGTAATGTTGCTCTTTGATTTTTTATTATGGATTCATAACTTTAATGATGTGATCATTTATTTTTCAATTACTTCTCACTTTATTTTATTATGAATTAAAATGTATTTTTTTACTTGAAAAATTATTATGACATATCATTTTCCTTATTCATTCAACTATAAGCAATGTTACTTTCAAATTAGCGAACAAATAATGACTACACTTCACTATCTTTGCACATCATTTTGATTAAAGACTTTTCATTTTATCTAACAAGATATTTAATTCATTTAATGATTCATCTTTGAATGATATCATTTACTTTTATATCTTTTAATAGTCATTAAGCGTTGACGATAAATGATAACATAAACAATTATCCTTCCTTTGGGCTGAGTAATTGATCACATGAAAAAAGTTTAATGTGAATTAATTATAATTATTGATGGATCGATTATAATTAAATAAATTAATACTAGTGTTAATGTAAAGTTGGAAATATTGTTTGAGCTAAATCCAAAAATTTTGGATCAAAGCCCAAGAAAAACAAAAAATATCGCAACTATCTTACGGTCGCAAGGATATCCCTTGCGGCCGCAAGAGGTAGGAGAGAACTTGGAAAAAATCTGCTAAAAATCCAGCAATTCAATTGTGACCGCAATAGCCCTAACTTGCGGTCGCAAGAGACTTGGCAGACTTTTTGCCAAGTTTGGATCCAAGTCAATTGTGGCCGCAATAAGGTTTATTACGATCACAAGAGACCTGCGTAGATGCGGAAAACATTACCTTATTTCATCGATATCTTTCTAAGTTGTGTTCCAAACAATATCAAATTTGAGGAACGTATTTTCAATAGTAAATATGATAATTTCGAAAAAAAATTAGAGAGAACGTATTATCAAATATTGCAAAGAATATTTGGTAGTAATTACGATATCTTTCCAAGATACGTTTTTTTGCAGAATTTCAAATTTGGATATTTTGAATTGCACTTTTATAATCAAATAAAAAATCAGCGCCCAATCTGAATTTTAGAACTAACTATAATTATCTTAATTGAATATAAAATTTAACTATTATCTATAATTAGTATTCAAGATAATAAAAGAAAATATAAAAATGCTAAAATTTAAAAAGGTTTTCCAATTAAAATTAAGTATAGTATGAAAGATATTTAGTGATTTTCTAAAGGTTTTAATAAATACTAAATAAAGTTTATATATATAGTTAACTATTGAAAATTAGTTTTCTACTAATTAAAGTCACTATTAGTTACTATATATATACATAAAGTCTATATTTTATGAAATATATATATATAAGAATGATTGACTAATGAAATTTGAGAAGGAAGTGTAATTTGCCTATTGACAATAGATGCATTTTCTATATTCAACTGTATCAGAATTTTAACAAAACCCAAACTTTGGTCCAAAGTCTTATCATCATTCTTTTCTTCTTAAAAAATGCAATCTTTTGTCATATCTCCTCCCACAAACCCATTATCCTAAAAAAAAAATTGCACGTCTTGACTCGAAAACTATATGTTCGGTTGGATCGTAAAATTCATACCTTTTTTATCTTTCAGAATATCTAATAAAATAGCAACTACTGTTCTTTCATCCAATTTTTTCTTAAGGCCTATAAGATCTAGCTTCTGCTGGACAACCCTAGATCTTGATGTGATTTAGGCTAGGTTTGCGTCCAATCCAAATTTTATATGGAATTTTGTTAGTTGCTTTGGTTGAAACTCTGTTTAGTACATATGTTGCAGTTTTCAAGGCTTTCCCCACAAATGTCTTTAAGAGTGCGATTGTACCTTTCAGGAACATCATTCATTGCAGGTGAGCCTGACAATACATACTATGGCACAATCCTGCATTCTTTTAAGTATTTTGCAAATGATCATGGACATTGTCCTCCTGAGCCGTCATATCTACCGTAGTATTCACCACCACGATCAGATTTGACAGCCTTGATGCGTTTGTTTAGTTGTAACTCAACTTTCACTTCAAAATTTTGGAACATGTCTAATGCTTCAGCTTACTTTCACTTCAAAATTTTGGAACATGTCTAATGCTTCAGCATTTTCATTAACCAAGTAGATATGACCATATCATGAATGATCGTCTATAAATGTGATAAAATCCTATGACCAATTCTAGTGGCCTTTGGATAAGGACCACAAATATCGGTATGTTAAATTCCAAGAAAACATTATATCTTTTGACATCATACTTGCGTTTATTAGTTTGTTTTCTCTTTATGTAATTTACACATTCTTTTGAGTCTGTGAAATCTAAAAGTTGAAGAATATCATTATACACAAGGTGTTCGATTCTTTTCATAAAAATATGTGCCAAACACTTGTGCCATAATGCAACTGAATTCTCTTTAGTTAATTTATGCTTTCTAGTATCAATGTGTATGGCTTCTAAGTGTGAAGTGTCTATTTCAAGAAAATAAAGATGATCATAAGAAGACAGAGAATCAGAAGCAACTTGTTTTGAATTTTGGAGCAAACTAAAATTTCCATTACTAAATAAACATACATAATCATTTTTGTTCAAATAAAAAATAAAAAATAGGTTACTTCTAAAAAATAGAACCACTAATGCACCAAAATATAAATAAAAACCAGTCCTACATAATAATCTAAATTTCCCTATGCTTCAACTTCAACCTTTCTTTCTTCTCCTACATAAATGTAGTGTTCATTCTCACTTGGCTTTCAAAGGTTTAGGCAGTCCTGCATAAATATACTAATAATCACGAATTGTAGTTGGAGCAGTGTATCTTAACGTGTCCCGACTTCTTGCAGAAGTGACAAAATGATCTTGTCTTCTGATTTTACAGAAGTATTGTCCTTGTTATGCTTCTTAGCACTGTTGTATGCAGCTTTCTTAATGGGTTCTTTACCTTTTCTATTCTTGCGCTTTTTCTTTCCCTTGTAATCAGGTGTTACAACTGTTAGAATGTGACTGGGGAGAATTTAAGGTCAAGTACTAGTACAGAAGCATTTTAACAACAATTACAATTTAAGCATTTAGAGCTTAATCATCTAGCTAAAGTTTCAGCAAGCAAGTACTAAGATCAATTGATCAATTCTAAAATAACAATGTGCAAGAATAGTAAAGAGATAGAAAGAGAGAGAGCAAAGAGCAAGAGCAATCAAGAGAACACAAAAACACGCGATATAACGTGGTTCGACCTACAAACAAACTAGGTCTACATCAACGAGACTCTCGGAACCAAAACTTCCTTCTGGAACCGATTCCACTAAACAATAATTGTTCTTTAAAATTGTGGAACCAATCTCTAGTTTCTTCTCACTAAGCAAACCAATCTTAGGTTCCTAAACCTATGCAAGGGGCTACACCACTCTACAAGATAAAAGATCCGATTGACTACACAATCATGAACAAAAATGCACTACTTGACAACACCAATGTAGTACACCAAATGCTAGAAACTAGAAAGAAAAGAAGTGTTCTCGGATTTTGACAATTAGGCAATAGTAACTATCCAAAATCTATCAGGTTAGACAGCTATAGGAAAATGTTCTAATGCTCTTTCTGGTGCTCAATTGAATGCTTGAAAGCTTAGGGGTTTCAGATATCTTCCAGGTTCGTATACCCAATGTATATATTGTTGGAATTGAGACATCAATTCTAATAGATAAAGTTTGGACTACATGTTATATGATTACTACATGTCATGTACTGTCACATAATATTATGAGGAGTAATATGATGAAATGTCGTAAATGTGATTAATTCAATATTCAAGGCATTATACGTATTTCACTAAGATTTTGGACACGAATGCATATAGAATTAAAGTAAATTGATTATAATTGTTAATGAACTGATTGTGATCATTAAAACTAGATATTGGTGTTATTGTAAAGTCAAAAATATTATTTGGGCTAAATCCAACTCAGATTGGATCAAAGCTCAAACAAAACAGCACAAGCCATGGGACGTGAGTAATTTATAAAAATTACTCAATGTGGATTAAGGTCCAGCCTTTGAATTTATATTCGATTCAGTATTGGACCAGTCACACTTGTTGAGTATAAATTCAATTAGGCTATAATTACATAAGTGATATCTTCAATTAGTCAAAACTATCCAAAGAGACGATACGAAAGAAACCCAAAATAAAAGAAGGAAATACTATATTCATAATATAGTGATAATACGAGATTCAAGTCAAAACTCCTGATCAAATGAATTTGAAACAACATAATTTATAACCCATAACTTGTAGGACGTCAGGATTCACCCCCTTAGACGGGTCTCGTATTCGAGTCGCCGATCTAACAAAAATTCTGAGTTGTCTAGAACGAAAATGCCCTGGTGAAATAGAGTCGCTACAAAAAGCACACACTCGATCAAAAAGCTAACCGAGACGCCTACCCTTACCAAAAGAGAAAATAATAAAAATAAAGCACTCGATCTCAGTCGCCATACAGAAAAAAGAAACTGACTACCCGTTTGAAATAATATAATAGAAAGAGAACTCCCTGTACCAACTAAGGACCAAAGGGAAGCCCCAGACTTCCTCCGTACTAACCAGGGGCCAAATGAGGAAGCCCTTCAAATATTAGGAGATCTCGTAATATCAGCTAATAGAAAATATATAAAGAACGAAATAGCCCCAATACCCCACATATGGCACGCGCACTCCAAATTGAGAAACCGATTCTTAATCACTCAAAAGAGGAGATATTATAATATTATATATTAATATGGATGTTGAAAATAAAACACTCTTATTGGCACTACGAGCCATCAAGTGATGGTTATCGTTGGTGAGAATTAGTCGAATGTCCTTAAGGACATCCCGACGAGGAGACCCCACGGGTATTGAGCTTGCGTACGTAATTCGCCCGTCACGATACCCTCAAACTACATCCAATTTAAGACACACCGGCCCGACTCTCATCACTTCCGACGAGAATACATATAGTATTTTTATACGCATCTACCTATAAATATATCTAATAACCTATACGATCCGTATATCATATCTTACATGCAATTATGAAATCAGATGACATGCAATGCAGTTTGGTCTCAATTATTGATGCAATTATCGGTATTCAAATATGGCAGTTCAAGTTCTAAGGATCTGTTTAAAAATTGTTGATAATTTGGTACCGCAGTTCAGTTTAGATAAGTCTGATAAGTCCTAATTAAGAGAGAAAGGGATATAAATCTCAAGAACCACACCTGGAAAGAAGAGAGTTCTGCTCTACAGAAAGCTCTGCTGCATCCGCTGAGCTCAGCGTAGTTTCCGACATCGTAGACCTCGTCCACTAAGTGTGGGTCCGATTCAACTAAGCCTCCTAATTTTCGACGTCAGGGTTTATCAGGTTAGAAGGAACACTTAGCTAAAATGGAATTGAAAGAAAAGTCTAGGCATTTGAGACGTCCTTGATGCTCCTAATTTAATTTATTTAGTATTTCTACTTAGACAATTTTCCATGCAGTGTCCTTGCTGCACGACTGGTGTGTGAGTCCTATGTTTCTAATCCTTTATTATTTATTTCAAGTTTTGTTCCTAAGTGCATTATTATTTTGAATTCATTTACTACGATGTCAGGACGATAAGCTACATAACATAATCAAAACACGATGCGGAAAAAGCATGTTATAAATGATTAAATTCAATCACTTTTATTTGGACAATTAATTAAAACTGAGCAAAGAAAAAAATAAAATATTCTAATAAATATGTGTGTATTAATATTGTTCTTATAGAGAAATTGATTAAAATATAATATTTTATTTAGTTATTTACTTAATCATAAAGAGTATGTGTTTCGTTTTTAGACATAGAGAAATTGATCAATAAATATTAATGAGTATATAATTAGACTTAGTTCAATTATGTTGGTGTGTTGCGTAATTAATAAATATTGTATATTAGTGTTACAATTATAATTATTTCATAAATAGTACATAATATTAGTTACTTACTAAATACTTTTATATTTAATTATCATTGCGTATGACCTAAATCCTATTTCATTTGCTAACTACGTCGTCGTACCTAATTATCTATCTTATTTATATAACTATGTCATATAATATACATTTTAATATTTGTGCTACATATAGTATAGAAAAAAATATAGAAAATATATAAAAACACAAGTAAACACATGTGAGTCCCGTTTTAATTTATGGTTTGTTTGTGGTGTTATTCCTGTGGGATCGACAGCCCGCGACTCATGCGTCATCGTTGTAGCTCTCGCTGCACGGACTATAAACCGTCATTTCCCATTTAATACCTTTCTCGATCCTTTTTACTATTTCGGGTCTAGTTACTAAGTACTATGGGCCAAGCCACCATTTGCGTAATATCTATTATTTACCCAACTCGGCCCAAATAAGGTCCAAGTCCAAGACCAAGTCCAAGTCCAACAAGCCCCAACTATTTTATTTATTTTTATTTATATCCAGCAAGGGTCCAGAGGCCCATTCAAATCTTTTTAAAGGTCCAATTTAGGGTCAGTAGTATCCATTCGCGTCTAATGGGCCTAAGGGCCTAAAGGCCCATAATTTATTTCTTAATTCTCTACGGTTCCAACAAGGTGAAAAAGGCCCAGTTTCATTTCAATTTCTTTATTTCGGAACTCACATGACCTAGTGATCAAATCTGAGCCTCCATCTCGTCAGCTAAATCAAGGCAACCCAGCACAACACAGCAGGGTGTTGTACTGGTGTTGGCATGAGAGTACATCACCAACACAGACAGCAGCTGGTGCAATTTATTAGAAAATCAACAAAACTAGATAACATCAGTACCAACACTGGTACCGGTAGGATACTAGGGCTGGAACCTGTCCTAATCAAGACTGGTACAAAGACAGAATTCCAGAATCCCAGTTCCCAACCAAATACCAGAACTCAGTTTTTCCCTTTTTTTTTATAATGCACAGATCAAGGTATCAACCCCCAATATCAGCATCACAAAGCACTACAGCCCAGTGTAATCATAATAACAGATCAACTAATAAGTGCCAGCAAACAAATTTTTCCATAAATTTATCCATACACAGATCAGTTAGGCACTTTGCACATGATCACAGAAATTATCACAGTGATAACCCTCCCCATTCAATCATATCACAGAGATAAGCAAGAAAAAGCACAACACAAAGAGCAAAGAAATCCAAACACCGCAACAAACACAGAGTCTCGGATTAATTGGGTATGGGTATAGGAATCGATCGTTTAAAGTTGTTTACCAGTCACAGGAGGAGTTAAATACGTAAGGAAGTAAGGCAGCACAGCACCACCACCAACCGTCAGCCTCCACTCTTCCCTCCTTTGCTTAGAAATTCAAATGCGCAGCAAAAATCGAAGTTCTAATTATTTTTACTGTCTATACTCAACACATGAGCGAGTTCGCAAAAAGGGAAAAAGCAGGAGGGCCTGGACGACCTTTTTATAGAGGAGACGTCGGGTTGCTCAGTGGTGGGGTGCTCAAGTATGCATGCCCCATTATTGGTCAGACAAGGCAACCAATTCGAAATACGACAAGGCAACAACTATTATGGCTGTCGTGGTCAACGGTAGAGCATGAGTGATGCGACGGCTAGGGCACTGTGGCGGTGCCAGCGTAAGAGTAAATGGGGAGGCCATCATCATGGAAGTGGTCGACAGAGACTAGGGAATGGTTATCGAGGGAGACGGAGCACCCGAGGGAAAGTGTGATGGGAAAGGTCGGTGTGAAGAGGGAGCAAGAGTTAAATATTTGGTTTGGGAGTTTATTTTATGCCTGATTTTGCATTTGTTATTAGGTAATTTATTTGATATATCCCTTATTAAAATTATAATTAAGAGTTTCTTTATAAAACTCATAAAATTTTGTTATTAATAAAGATGTTTAAGTTGTTCAAAATTTTACGGGTTTTACAGTGTGAATCTTGATGTATCTAATTATCCGAAGTGATTCTGACTAGCTAGCGTGTACATGAGTTTTCCCCTAAAATAAATCGTACAAAAAAATCAAGCCTCGCATCTATTTTGGAATGCTTTGCTCACATCTCCAATCCAGCGATTGAAATTAATTGCTAAATAATAATTATAGAAATTTTAAAAATTAAGTAATTCATTTCAATATCGTACAATCAAGCAAATAATTGAAAATTAAGTACTCAACAAATAAAAATAAACATTTGACCAACTCATTTTTAAAAATAATTTTTTTTTTCTACAATTACTAATTGAACTATAATTATATAGTTCAACAATTATAAAAATAATTGACTTATAAGTTATAACCATATACAATCCAGAATTATTGTAAACCAAAAAAACCCAGCATTTTTGCGTATCATCGTCTTCCTCATCCTATCTATTTCACAACATTTCTCGCTTTCAGTTTCACTGAGCAACACCAATGTCTACTTATCTAAACACTATCCCCCGTTGCTCTCCTCCTCTCCTCCCTCGCGCCAAAACCAATCTATTTTCTTTCTCTCTCCTCCGTCTCTCTTTCCTCTCAAAACCCTTGAAACGCTCCCCTCTCCGTATCCATAACCCGACCCCTCTCTCCCCTTCACGTCGTACCCGTCTCCCGCCGCCTAGCGTCACGTTCGACATACCCATCAAAATAAACGATGATGCTTACCAGCGCTACCTCGACTCCGAACCTTGGAAAGGCGCCATTGTGTACAAGCGGGATGCATCCGTGTCCCATGTCGAGTTCTGTACTTCTCTGAATCGGCTTGCCATTGGTTGGCTTTCTTCTCGTGTGTCGGCCGATCGAGCGGCTGAGATGGGTCTCAAGCTTCCTGATGAATTGAATTGGGAATCCGATGATGAAGATGAAGATGAAGATGGAGAAGAAGATGAAAAAGAAGAAGATGGAGAAGAAGATTGGAAGGATAGATTTAGTGGGGCATTCAATGGACAAGATGTGGCACTTGAAGGTGAGTGTTTAAGTTGCAGCAACACTTAGACTAATTAAATTGAAGCTTTAATTTAATTAGTCTTAGCTAGTGCATTTTATTGAGTAGTACTTGAAATTAGGTATTTTGCTATATAATTACATGTCTAATGTTATTTTATCATGGTTGCATAGTACCAGCACTTTTCACAGAACTCAGCCAGTAAGTTGCAGTATATCACATTTAAGAAACCAGTCCGATTTGTTTGGGTAATTTTTTAGGAGGTCACTACACTTTGCATCAAATCCACATTTGGTCAGTGAACTTTGAATTATTCATTTTTGTAGTCACTGAAACTTTGATATATCTCCAAATTTAGTACTCCCACAATATTTTCATCAAAATTTTAACGGAAAACTAGCTTGAAATGGCATCGTTTTTCTTCCAAATTTTCATAATAATTAATCTTTCAAATATAGTTATCATGTAGATATCATATCAATTTTTTGTTAAAGTGTTTGATGAAAAATAATGAATGAGTGACTAAATTTGAAGATATATCGAAGTTCAGTGACTAGAAATGGATAATTCAAAGTTCATGACCAAATGTGGATTTGATATAAAGTTTAGTGACCTCCTAGAAAATTTGCCACACCAGGATGGAACCTGGCTAAGACTGTGTTATAATGCTTGGATGAAACATTTCTGGTAATTGTATTTAGGTGTAGACAAGGACGGCAACCCAGTGTCCCTATCAGCCGATGAGTTGAAAAATGCGAAGGTCTCATTTAAGTACGGCAATCATGAATTTGATTTTGATGAATTTGAGGATGATGAGGATGAAGATGACGATGAGGGTGATGAAGATGATGCGGAATTCATGGATACACCTGTTGTTGTGTCAGTAGATGTAACTAGAAGGAGAGGTCGAGTCAGGCTTGATGGAATTATTCGTACTGTCATCACACTCGATTGCAACAGGTTGGAACTCTGAAGCCGAAGTATCATGTATAATTGCATTATGCTGAGTATGATATATTTTGCTTAACTTAGTATTACTTCGCATGTGAGATAGTTTTATATTAGTATTTTTCAAATGCGATGCTACAGTACTTGCTGGATTATATCTGACTTCAACTATTTGCGTGAACTAATATTGTTATTTTCTCTATCAGGTGTTTTGCATCTACTCCCCAGCCTGTATACTCAAATTTTTCTCTCTTACTAAGCGAAGAACCAATAGGAGAAGCTCCTTCTGTTGACGATGACTCCATTGAAGAGATATTCGACGAACCTAAAACAAAGAAAACCATGGTTGAGATGGAAGGTACAGTTGGAGGTGAAGACAAGGACATTGATTGGGATGACCGGCTTCATTTCCCGGCTGGAGAGAGAGAGAGAGACATTTCAAAACATGTGCGCGACATTATTCATCTTGAAGTAAACATGAACGTGGTGTGTAGCACAGATTGCAAGGGAGTATGCTTGGAGTGTGGGAGCAATTTGAATCTTGCCAAGTGCAGTTGCGTGAAAGTCAAGCGAGGAAAGCAAAGTAAGGGCATAAGTGAGAAATATGGACCTTTGAGGGACTTAAAAAAGAAGATGGGAAAAAACTTGGGTCAGTGATGTTAACATGAATTAAATTATTTTTTTGTATTTTTCAAAGTTATGTGACTTAAATTATGTGAAAGTTTTGAGAAACAACAGTCAACAGATAGATATTATAAAAATGGAAAATGAATGATATTATGTGATGCTATTACTAATGAGTCAATATTGAAATCTTAACCCAAATCTTTTGTAGCTGGAGAATGAAGTTTCTGTTCATCTGCATATCGCTTCCTTTACATTGAAACTGACTCGTCCGGTGTTCTGGGGAGAGTTCCCTAATATCTCCTAGCCTCCATCTGACGTTAAGTCTGTAGTGGGGAGAGAAGCCGGATGAGATTACTGAGAATTACAGGACAGCAGTTTGAAGAACATGTGTTTAACAGAAACACTTTGTTCTAGTTTCTACCAGCTTGCACAGTTGCACCACGCAAATCTGAACCAAAATCAGAAGAACAATGAGCGATTATTAACCATTGTTCCTATTAAATTATAGATTGCGTGTGAATCAAAGCAGTAAGCTGACTGCTCCCTTACCAAATATTTGTACCCAACCATATCGTCACTTGTCAGTACAGGGAGCAATACTTGTCGAGTGATTCACAAAGGCTGCTAACAACACTGGAGCTGTTAACGACTCATCTATATTGCCTTCTCAGTAAAAGACTGACTTTCCCATGGGCCATGGTACCTCCTATTTGCTTTGGAGTTGTCACATTAGCCCAAGCCACCATGCTTAATTAATTTGTTGCTTAATTGTGCTCTCTCTTTGTGACCATGTCAAATAAATCGATGCCTGATTTTGTCTAGTTCTTTGACGACCCAATTTGGCAGTAGGAATATCATCATGAAATAGGTCAGAATTGTGGATAATACCGCGTTGCACATTGTGAGTTGTCCTCCAATTGATAGCAGGGAGGATGGAAATTCCATCCAGTTAGCTTTTGGTTAGTTTTAACAATTAGCGTCTGATAGTCTCGTCTCGTTAATTTTTGTCCTTCAGTGGAAGTCCTAAGTACCAAGTACTTGATTGGAACTATGAAATAGGTCGCAAACACCTCGCATGTGATGACACTTGTCGCGTGTTAATATTTATATACATAGTTACATACACATATTCCCCATGTTAGGTTGTGGGTTTGTGGCGCAAGGGTCTGTTTAGCACTCGAAAAATACCAAGAAATGCTGAAATAGAGCTCTATTTTTAACATTATTATACTATATTTATTATCAAAATACTATTAATAATTACTATTAGTAATAATTATTATTTTAATAATGCATATTATTATAATTTTGTATTATTACCAATACTATAATCATCATTATTATTTAATTATGTTTTATTATATTTGTAATTAACAATATTTTATTATATTATACAGTCTTTATTATTATTATTATTGTTGTTGCTATTGTTATTATTAGTATTTTTATTTAAATAATATTAATAATAACTATTAATCATTATTAATATTTTATATTTCAAAATAATGCATAATATTACAATTCTATATTATTGTATTTATTATTACTATAAATATCATTATTATTTGATTATGTTGTATTATATTTGTAACTAACTATATTTTAATATATTACATATACTTTATTATTAACAATAATATTATTACATTATATTTTTTTATCAAAATAATATTCATAATCACTATTAATTATTATTATTATTACTTTATTGTTTTAAAATAATGCATACTGTTATAATTTTTGTTATTGTTATTATAAATATATAATTATCATTCTTATTTGATTATGTTGTATAATATTTAGTAATTAGTAATATATTATTCTATTATTTACATAATTATTATTACTATTGTTATTAATATTCTTATATTATATCTTATTGTTACTTTATTATTATTATTTTATTATTTGACAGTAATAATATCATTATAATTATTATATTTTTTATGTTATCATTATTAACTATTGTGTTATTAATAGTAATATTATTATTATTATTATTATTATTATTATTTTTATTATTACTACTATTATTGTTGTTGTTGTTATCATCATCGGCATTATTATTTTTATTTATCTTAGAAAATAATGCATATTATTGCATATTATTATTATATTATTTAGTTTATTAAAGTTATCATTATTATAATATATCATCATTATTATTATTATTACTATCATAATTATCAAATTTTCTACTATTCTAATTAACACTTGTCAAATAATAATTTTTCTCTAGTGATTAGTCAAGAATACTGATCGGTTTGGTATGGTGTGACAATTAATTCAAGTTTTAAACCTATATACCGATTTTTAGGTTGCAAGTATACAACCTGTGTGTTGTGGTACTTTAGGTGTTGGGATTCACAGGGACAAGTCGACCTTCTAGACTGGTCCTTAATGCTTAATCCTAAGTGACTAGAGATTGGTTTGATGATTTTTTCAATTGGTGTAAAAGACAAAGTAAATAAACAAGACGACTCCAACTAGGTTTAAAGCAAGAAAATCAAGGCCTAGGGTTAACGGGTACCGTTCAATTGCTTGAGACTAATAGGGTCAATTGGAACAATTAATGGTTGAATTAGATACCGACGATCTAAAGTTGGTGTTAAATGTTGATTTCTCTCTTTAACACCATACTTGATACAATTCAGGTTTACGATCCCTCAAAACCTAGATTGCACACAAGTCAAAATACTACGCCTAATCAAGTCATGCCAAATCGAACTACTTAACAATTACCCCTTTGCAATCCAATTTAACAATTCCTAACAAATCTCTTAAGCAATTAACCTTCTCTCTCGGGCTTGATCAATGTCTAAGTGTCTCTACTCGAGTCGGAGATTTCATTTGCACTTTCTCTAATTCTAACAAAATCCTAAGTAATAAAAGTAAACAAGAGAGACAAATTCAAAACAAAAACATATTTCAACTAATCCAAGGCGAGTAAGCAAGTTTCGGGTCCCAACCCTAGAGAGGTGATTAGCCCCTCATGGTGGGAGAAAGTACAAGAGATAACAAAAAAACAAATATAAGAGAAAGATTAGAGAAAATAAATCGAGAAAATCTCGCTCCCATGCCTCTTGATCTTCCTTCTTGCCTCATCCCAAGAACCCCTCTTTTCTCTCTCTAAAATTAGTCTAGAAATGTCTAAGTACGAACTGGAAGAGAAGACACCAAAAAATAATCGACTCAATCCTATAAATAGCCCTCAGCAGTTTTGAATTTTGGAACAGACCTTTGTAGCCCGCAAAAAGAGTGAAAAGTTACAAATTCAAAGAAACTTGAAACATAAATATTCTAGATATTTTTTTCTCTTTCCAACACATTTTGAATTTCTCAATTCCGACATCGTATGAAGAAGTTACGGCCAAAACAATCGGCAGTGCGCAACAGAGCTATTTCGGGATATTCTCCTATGCGACCCGCAAATAGGTCAAAAATTAGGTCTCTGAGAAAAATCTCTGGTCATTTTTTTAATTTATTTGCTGCCCGTAAAGGTTGGCTTGTGGCACGCAAACAACTGCTTCTGACGCACATCATTTCGTAATTTCGCCATAACTTCTACATCCGGACTCCGATTTTGACGATTCAAAGTCCGTTTTAAAGCTAATGACGAGCTCTATAGTATTGTAACATCATATTGGATTGACTCAATCATTCATTTCCTGCAATTTTACAAAATATTTGAGCAGTACCACGAATTTGCATTTTTTTGACCTACAGTTAAGCTAAATTATCCTAAAAAGTGCAAGGTTTGGTCAAGTTATCATCCTAAACCCTAGTGTTTGGTCGATATAAATTGAACCTATCAAATACCACTCTTCTAACACTCCAAAATCACCCTATTTTACTTTTACTATTCAAATTGCGTTCTTCTATCACTATTCCTTATTTTTTCAAACGAAAGATGAATTTTTTTAAATAACCAAAATAAATTGTAAAAAAACGAGATGGCTCGGAGTCCCTGACGTAGGAATCCCTGACTCCGAGATGGCTAAATTGGTGATTTCGGCCTTAATTTGGCCACAATAATATTTTCTTTATTTATTTTGGTTATTTAAAAAAAAATCGAAAATGGAAGTGAGAAATAAATCATTTATTCCTCACTTAAGGAGCTAAACGTAGATAAACAATGAAGTCATAAGTAGAAATAAGAGAAAGTTATGGCTCTATAATTTAAGGAGCCTAGATAGGTGGAATTAGTTATTAGGTTATTCCACCAAGTTATGCCCTTGTGAGACTCGCAATTCAAATTATTATATTGTTATGTTATAATTTAATAATAATATAATAATTATAATTATTATTGCATGTTGTTTTTATTATTATTATGCATATCATTATATTAAGTATTTTATAATATATTAATTAAATATAAGTATGTATCAATATAGATAATTATTATTTAATTAATATAATAATTAGTGCAATTAAGATATTTTTTATAATATCATTATTTATTATCATCATTATTACTAATTATTTGTATTGTTTAATATTATTTTAATATCAATATTTGTATAATTTTTAATATAATTCTAATTAGAATCACTATTAGTTTTTAATTGCTATTATCACATTTGTTTATACTATCATTATTTTCTATTATTATTTATTATATTTTTAATAGAAATATATTTTTATTTATAATATTAGTTTCATGATGTTAATGATAATGTTAATGATAATGAATAAAATAATAATTAATATTAATACTAAAATTATCATCATTATATTTTATGAATATTTAATATAAATATTTTTCTAATTTAATGAAGGGATTAAGATCAATATTAGTTTTTAAGATTGATAATAATATTAATGATAATATTAATAGCTAAATTGTAATACTAATAATAATAGTAGTAATAACAATTTAATTGTATTAATAATTTAATATTATTATCATTATATTTTATGATTATTTAATATATTTGAACATAAATATTTTGTTTTTTAATTAATTAAGTGATTAAGATCACTATTAGTTTTTAATAATAATAATAATAATAATAATAATAATAAATGCTAAGAAAGTGCTTTTCGCTTTTATTCCTCAATAGTATCAACCAATGAAATATAATTTGTGATGACATAACTTTACTTAGCAATTTATATCTCATTAACTTTACCCCGCAATCAAACATGAGGATTATAATGTTGTAAAGAATGAGATGATTAAACCAACATAGTTGTAACCCCAATAATTCAAATGAAGCCTTTTTATATTTTCTTTTTCTTTCTTCTTTGATTCTCTTTGTAATGAATAATGATGCTGAATAGTCAAGCACCATAAATGTCATCTTTGAAGACATTAAACAAAGATCCAAGCAATTAACGCTCATCAAAAGGGGGGCCAAGACCTAACTTCACCCAAAATGCGTAGTTGGTAGGACTTCAATTAACCCATAAAATAAGTATAACAAACAATTGGTTATTATATTTTTAGTGGAAACATATCCTGTTCTCCATTACTTTTTTTGGGAATACTTTTAGTATGTCATGCATAGTTCAATGCATGCATCAGATCACATGAAAAAGAGTGATCCTCTTTTAGCCCACCTCACGTTAGATACGTTTTATTTTAATTTTGAATTTTAGTTTCAGCTATTATTCTGTTGTTATATTCCAAAAAAGGAGGTCCATCGTCACACGACAATGAATTGTTTTCACAATCTGGACAATAATTTTCAAATCAATTCAAAACGCTCTTAAAAATAAAAAGGAAAATTATAAACATACTCTTAAATTTGTGTTTAAAATTTCGTATAATATTAGTAGTTCAAAATTTCATCAAACACCACTGATATCAAATCGTTCCCATTTAAATTTAATGAACTTTAATAGAAAATCAAATGTCAATTATGTCACACTCTAGAAATTATAACTAAATGAGAGGTGTTAATTTAATTCCACCACGTGTACTCGTTTACAAGTACACGAAAGACTTAACCTAAACTTATTAAAAAATTAAATAATATAACTCAATCATACATTAAGAATGAACAACACACATTTACATGCAATACACAATACATCCAAATTCATATATATATATATATATATATATATATATTTACATCCAATGTCTATTTACAAAGAGTACAGCGAAGCAAACAAAATCAAAATACATCAAAAGATGACGATCCCACCAACAAATATGAGACCGACCATCACTACCATAATACAAACTACTCCTAAAACAAAGGAAGAGAAAAGTAAAGAATAAGAAATCTAAGACGTCAGCGAACGTCATTCTAGCGCTCTCCTCTGATCATCAAAAAAATTTCTTATCTAAACTCCACAACCACCATGAAACGTGAGTAATTTCGGAGCCAGAGGATTCTCAGATCAATTGCCGGATTACTTGGATGCAAAAGATATTATGGGGGAGGGGTAGAATCAGTGTAATGATTAATGGGATCATTAGTCCATCTTTTTAAACTAGGAGGGGTGTGAAAAAATGATTGCCCTAAATCACACAATTTGTTTATTTTGATAGAAGATGGCCTGAATAAATTAATTGAATCAGCTATTTCTTATAATCACCTGAGAGGTTGGGGTCCCCCAGTAAACAAATGGCATTTAGTTGTCAACCTGTAGTATGCTCATGATACCCTCATCTTCCTGGAGGCTAAGGAGGCCATGATCGAAAAATTTAAATGGTTATTGAGAGCATTTGAGGGTATCTCTTGTTTAAATATTAACTTCGCTAAATCTTCTCTTATCCCTTTAAATTGTTCACTGAAATTGAGTAATAAGTTTGCTTCTATTCTAGGGTGTGCCATAGCTCATTTACCTCTCAAATATTTGGGTATTATTCTTCATTGAAAAAAAACAGAATGGAATTTTTGAAGATGGTAGGATTGAGGTTAAACATGGAAAGGCAACCTTTTGTCTTAAGATGGTAGGATTATTTTACTTGACACTGTTCTTTCTTCCATTCCTAGATCTCTTCTATTTCTCTTCTCATATATAGGGTTCCTAGGTGAGTTATTATAGCAATTGATAGGAGTAGGACTTTTCTCTGGTCAGAGGTTGATTTTGATGGAAAAAGAAAGATTAATTTGATTAGTTGGCAACGGGTCATTTTACATAAAGAATATGGGGGCATAGCCGCATAGGGGTTCTTATAGTAATCAAATGAATATTGCTCTTCTCACTAAATGAATTTGGAGACTGTTCTCAGATGGGTCTCATATCTAGCTAGGATTTGTTCGTTCATCTGCCAGTTAGTCCATGTTCTACTAGTTTAATATTTTGTATGATTGTGTTGCATGTTTGATGTTTCCCAAAAGTAATGGAGTCAGGCAGGTTTGTCATGCATGCTTAGTTCCAAAAAACAAATAAAAGAAACTAAGTTTATAATTTTGACGATTATATTCATGCGATTATATATATTTCATGTGTTAGGCTCTCCTGAGTCTTGATCCAACCATGTCTGATGTAGTGATGTCTCCATGTAACTCTTATCAATTGCATGAAAATAGATAATATTAACGTTCACATGTGTTATCTAGACGCATGCGTTGATAGATGCATTACTTGTTTTTTCTTGCATAATAGCTTGCTTATGGTTGATAGTAAAGCTGTTGTAGGAGTTATTTCTTTTTCTTGAAGTTGTATGTGGCGCATGGACGATGCATCGACACATGTACGGACTGCAAAAATTTCGACAGACTTTGACGTCGTGTGGGCCCCACAGCATCAATCAAGCATATCCTTCGGAATGTTAATGTACCATTGTACCTTCTCTTTTCATATTCCATTTCATTTTCTTCTCTTTTTTTTTTGGCAAATGTACTTGACAAATTAAGCACACTCGAGCTGCCCCCATAATCCATATTGTCATTTATTATTATTAAATCCATTTTGTTAACTTAAACCGACATTGTTGGTTCTTACTCCATGGTCTAATCTGTCTTGCCTCAATACAGCAAAGGGGTAATGTCATCGAAAGTTTCCGAATTTTGTTTTTGACAAGTTGATTTTCCATCTACAGATTTGAGTAGAGGTGGCAAATCGGGCGGACCGGACAGGTTCCGGTTCGAGTCAGACGGGTCGAATCAGTTTGACAGATTATCGGATCATGAGTCTGATCATGTTGGACTGGGTCGGGTCTCTGGTCTTCATGCATTGATATTTGTTGGATTTTGGGTCTTTCGGGTTCGAGTCGGGTCGGGTTTCAATTATCTAGTTTCAAGCATTTCTCGGATTTCGAGTCTTTCGGGTTCGAATCGGGTCGGGTTTCAATTATCTAGTTTCAGATATTTCTCGAGTTTCGAGTCTTTCGGGTTCGAATCTGGTCGGGTTTTCATTATCTCATGTCAGGTTTTTTCGGGTTTCGAGTCTTTCGAGTTTGAATCGACTTAAAAATATTATCAAGTCACGAGTCTGATCAAATCTGGTCGGGTCTCTACAATCTTGCGTTGTCATTTGTCAGGTCTTTCTTGAATTTCGAGCCTTCTGGGTTCGAGTCGAGTTTTCATTATGTCATTCGATTTCGAACCTTTCGGATTTGGATGGACTTGAATTTCGGGTTCTCTTATTGCAGGTCATCTTGATTTAGAGTTTATTCAAATTTAATCCCTTTCATATCTGTAGTTTACCTATATTGCATTTAAAATACTAAAATCAAGAATAAAACTCCAACTCATTTCAATAGTTTACTTTAGCTTCATTTAGTTAAATAAGGAATTGTTTATTAAGATTCGATATAATAAAATATTTAAATACAAAAAGCGGATGAATATTCCTGCCACTACATAAGATTCGATACCATGAAATATGTACATACTTAGTTCATCTTTATATGCATATATTTTTTTCCAAAGCCACAAATACCAGATAAAAAATTACAACTTGTAATTTGTTACATGGATTATTTCTGCCACTACAACTCTATAAGTGCACCAATAGTAATTTTTAATTTAGACCCAAAAATAAATAAATAAATAAATAAATAAATTAGTTTAATGATGATGCAGCTATATACATTAATTGATTTATCCTTAACTAATACAGCTTGAGAAACAAAGATTTAAAATTGATGAACTCAAGACTTAATTTGATGAGTTTTAACTTCCACTAGATAAGTTTAATTATTAAACTAAATTAATATACTAGTTTGCATGAAAATGTTATCATTTAAAATTTTTACTTATTGAGAGTATGAAAGCACAACCCATTTACATCTAAAAAAGAAGCCACTCAGATTAAAAAATCAATAAATGCGACAGGCTATGATACTAAGTTGAAGTGTTACTTGACAAGTCAATTGAACAAGTGTCCTTACAAAAAAATCATATAAAAAAAAATAAACCAACTCATCAAATAAACAATAAAAAAAGTTTTTTCAATTTATAAAAGGTCCAGAACCATGAATTTTTTTAACTTAAATAAAATAGAGAATTTAATAATCCATGACATAATAATTCACATAAAAAATTAACTAAGCAGAATAGTAGTTAAAATTAAAAAAACAAAACGAATTATTAATATTTATAATTTGTACATGGATCTGCTATCCTAAATGAATCGGATGTCGGGTCATCTGATCTCAGGTCTCTAACCTATTATGTTCGGGTCAAGTCGAGTCGAGTATTGGGTCATCTGATGTCGGGTCATCTCAGATTGCGGGTCATGTCGGGTCGGGTCGGGTATCGGGTCATCTGATCTTGGGTCTTTTCGAACTTCGGGTCATGTTGGGCTTCGGGTCGAGTCGGATATCAGGTGATTTGATGTCAGGCTTTTCGGGTTTCGGATCATATCAAATCAGGTCAGGTCGGGTATCGGGTCATCTGATGTTGGGTCTTTTCGGATTTCGGGTCATATCAAATCAGGTTGGGTCGGATATCAGATCATCTAATGTCAGATCATTTTCGGGTTTCGGGTCATATCGGACTACTCCAAGTCGGGCGAGTTTGTCGGGTCGGGTTCTGCCACCTCTAGATTTGAGCAAACACTCACTTGAATTTTTGTGTTGAATGTTTAACATGCAAAAATTTATAATTTATCAAGGTAGCTAGTTAACTAATTATTCATAATACACATAATATTAGTATGTCTTTCAATTTTTGTATGATTTGTTTATTTCGCATTTAATTACATGTCTACAACAAAATATATCACAATTCTTTGATATTATTTAACTATTTTTAAATTAATAATATTGAATATCAAATTTAAAATAGTATAATGAATTTGACTTCATAATTTATGCGTAGTGCATTAGTATAATTTATGACTCATTAGATTTCTATTTTATATATCAATAGCCTAATTTTTATTAGTAATAATTTATAAATTACATATTTTCATTAAAATAAAAAATGACAAACATTTTGTGCATAAACATTATTATTTAAAATCTCCCTATAGTTTTTTCAAGTTAGCATCATTTAGTAAATTAAAATATATATCCATGCTTATTCTAATATTATGCTATATAATATACATGCAAGGGTATTGAAGTTAGCATCATTTTGTGCATAAACATTTTGTGCTATTATGGTTGTCATTGAACGCAAAGTTGAGGAGATGTTTGTTCAAATTAGACGATCGAAAACCAACTTGTCACACACGAAAAGTTCGAAAACTTCGGAAGTGCATAGGGAGATGCTCTTTCAAGTTGAACCCTCATGATTGTAACTTGCTCACTTTAACTTTTTACTTGGTGGTGAACTGGTGATGCTGTGCTCTTTGATGTTGCAATTTAGTTGTGTTGATTTTATTATAGGATAGAATTTGTGATTACTCTGTTTTAGGCTTCAATAGCTTTTAGTTGTGATTAAACTATATGCTCTTCACCACGAAAATTATTCGTTCGTTGTTAATATCTTCCTCTCTCTACTTTCCTCTCCTTTTCTCCCATTTAGCCGTTCTCTCCCTCACACAGTGTCCTACTATCTCCTCACCACTATATGAATACCAAACAATCAAAATTTTCAAAATTTTGTTAACCAAGACGCACTCTTGGATTTGGGATACAAAGGCCCGACATATACATGGACAAATAAAAGAAACACTTCATATGTAATCCATCAGAGACTTGATAGGACCCTGGTTTCATTAGATTGCACTTTAAGAAAGCTTATGTAAATCACCTTCCATTGTCCCATCTTGTTAAATACACAACCGTCTGACACAGTTCATAACATTAAAAAAGTCGAAAACTGCTGGCATGCTAAACCAGCATTTGCACCCCTCTGCCAAAAGGTTTGGGACAGTTTACGACATGAAGAGAGTACACAAAGATGGCAGAACTTCACACGGAAGGTAATAGAAGAGGCAAGTAAATTTCCAACACCCATGACCACATTAGAAAGATTGGAGGCTAAAATCCAACAATGTCAATTACAACCAGATAACCCTGATAATCAACTCAAAGAAGCATGGTTACTAAAGCTATATCATAAAGCAGAGGATGACCTTCAGGAATATTGGAGACAGAGATCTCGGGTAAATTGGATTTTACGTGGGGACATAAACACAATCTTCTAAATGAGTTTC
This sequence comes from Eleocharis quinqueflora, assembly GCA_964058865.1. NCBI lineage: Eukaryota > Viridiplantae > Streptophyta > Magnoliopsida > Poales > Cyperaceae > Eleocharis > Eleocharis quinqueflora. The sequence goes on from CAXKVX010001302.1 coordinate 40,254, forward strand.
AGAGATGTACATGAGTTTCTTATTTAGTCATTTTGCTTTAGATTTGTAAATGCTGACATGACTTAATCAATTGGTTAAAATTGATCGGTCTCCAATAAACTGGTAGTATTTGCTGATGTGGTAATTACAATTTTTTTAATTTCTGAAACGAAAGATATAGAAATTAAAAAAAATCTTAAAATTGAAGTAAAAATTTAAAAAATAAAGATGCTCTAAGTCAACTTTCTTAAAAGAAAATTAAAATTGTCGTTTTCATATTTTTCGAGACGTTTCTAGGTGTTCTCACTAAGGAGCCGACATTCATGCAACTCGTTATTTTTTTAGAAATTTCTCACTTTCACCACGTTAATAGGTTACTAATTAATTACCAAGATGTAAGTAATTCCTCATGTAAATCTAATTGAACAATATCTTATATACCCAACAAGTCAAATTGAAATTCCTCAAGTCCAATGTCACAATCATGTTCATGCGTTTCTTGACTTCTTCGTTCTAGAATCTAGATCAAGACCCCACTCAAAAATTCTATTCAATTCAAGGCACTATTATTTGTATTTTTTGTCTGTATTTCGTTCAGAAATCCTCAAATTTCTTTTAAATATTCATAATAATTATTTTTTCATATATAATTGTTATTCAGACGTCATGTCAATTTTCATCAACTTTTTTATGAAAAATAATGAGAAAGAAACTAAATTTAAAGATTTATCAGAATCCAATGATTAAAAATAAATAATTAAATATTCAATGATCAAAGGTGAATTTGATACAAAATCTATTAACATGTCAAAAAAATGTACACTTAAAATTTGTAATTCAATTGAGTAACAGAAGATCTAAGGGTTCAGACCATTGGCTGCGTAGATGGCAGTGTATATCGTTTTTTAATATTGGAAACATAATAAATAAATTATAAAAGAAATAAGGATTGGCTTGGGAGTTTGAAAAATAGAAAAGATCGGAGTTACGAATATCGATAAAAAAAACTTAAATAGACGGTATCACCAATAATGTTCATTAAAACTTTGATTCTATCTTTTTTACGGCCCAATCAGCGCATTACTTGTCATTAATAAAAATATAAATAAAGATATAATTTGAGTCATATTTAAGTCATTTTTATAGCTAACTTCAGTTGTGTTCATTAGGATCGTAATTAGTATTTTTTATCATTGCAAACAATCAAGGTATAGAATTAGAGTCTACTTTCATCATGTTGTGTTTGAATAGTGATCGAAGAAACGAACGATTCAAAATTGATTATGACGCAAACTCGTGATAAAAAATTACTAATTAAGACATAAGTTGAAGATTGAGTCAAATTTGAAATTCACATTCCTCCGACTGCAAATCAAATTTGACATGTAAAAATAGACTCGAATATGCACAGTTTGATAGCTTGCGACGATTAAAAGAAACTAATTACAGTCTCGACATGCGTAGTTGAAGTCTGTAGAAAAAAAATTATAATCATACTTCATATTTTTTATACCAACTTCGACTACGCTCGTCGTGACTATAATTAGTGTTTTTTAATCTTTGCAAGACATCGAGGTGTAGATATTGAAATATATTTTCACTATGTGAAATTTAATTTGCAGTTGGAATGTGCATCTCAAACTTGGCTTCATCTTCAACTTATGTTTTAATTAGTATTTTTTATCACGAGTTTGCTTCAGAATAAATTTTGAATCGCTCATTTTTCCGATGACAAATCAAACTCGACGCGGTGAAAGTAAACTCGAATATCTACAACTTGATGGTATGTGACGATAAAAATACTAATTATGATCCCAACAAATATAACTAAAGTTGTTACAAAAATGACCTCAATATGATCCAACTCATATCTTTATTTATATTTTTTATTAATAAAAAATATTGCATTTATTGGACAGTGAAAAGATGGAAATCGAAGTTTTAATAAACGATTTTGATTATACCGTTCATATAGTTTTTTTACCGGTGTTTGTAACTCCAGTCTTTTATATTTTTTTGAACTTACAAATCACCTGACGAGGCAGATGGCCAACTGGAACTTCGAGCATGCCGACATTCTGCCAAAAGAAGTTCCACCATGCGAGAGGAGGCAGCCGATGAGGCATCCGTTTCCTTTCGACAAGGAAGATGACGAGGGCGACATTGCCCAGTGAGGAGCACCACAGCCACCACCACCATTTTCACGTTGATATCCTGTGATTTTTCCTCTCTCCTTTCTCTCTTTTCTTTTTATCTTTTGCTTGTTCCATTCGCAACGTGAGCATGCAATTGACTAAGCATGGGGGGATTTGTTAGCAAGGTATTGGCAAGTATCTAGGAGTAGTGTAGCGTAATTTAATTTTGATCAGTGTAGGTATGAGTTTAGCTTGCAACTTTGAAATTTGTGAATTGAACAAAAAATTGGGCCTATTTGAAAATTTGTTGCAAAAATTCGTTGTTCGGAAATTCGGTAGTATAATCCCATTACCTAGTGAGTTAAAATCGAAGGCTAAATTCAGTAGCATCTAGCACCTTGAATAATATGAAAATCTTGAATATTAAGACCTGAATCAGTTGCTTAATAACAAAATGGTGTACTTAGCATTTTTTTTCCCAAAATGGTTATGAACAATTGAATTGGATATACACTCGACTGACTTGCCTTGCATGTTTAGGTTGTAAGGTACTTGAAGAGTTTAAATAGCAAATTTTGTCCCTATGATCGAATCAAGTCATACAAAGATTAAAACTAAACAAAATAAAAGCGCTAAAATGAATTATTTGTTGAGTTGATCAACACCCTGCTGGCTCAGCTACGAGTGAATGTATTCAATATACACTTTGAACAGTCTAGATAAATCAAGACACCGTGTATTGTTCCAGTACGAGACAAGGAAACGATCACTCGACACATAGACTAATACGAGACTAATAAATGAATTTTAATTAAGATAAGGCTTAAGTGTTTATATATATTTGATTCGATCAGAGGCATAATAATTGAATGTTGAACCCTACAAGTACTAAGTAATTTGAAACATGCAAAGAAATTTGGTTAAGCGCAATATCCAATCTTCTAGTCATAAGTCAAGTTGGGAAAAAAAGGTTAGAGTACAACATTATGAGAGGAACTAGGATCGAATGATTTCAAGTTCAATTATCCCCAGTTTGAGAGTCACTCGATTTAGCCCGACTGAATTTCAACCTGTGTTCCGTGAGATGAAGAATATTACTGAATATTCTGAACTACTTGGTTTAGGCCCAACCTCAAATAAGAATAGTGTAAAATTTCATCAAGTTGTTGGTTAGCTCTTTTGTCTTTATTTTTGCTTAGATAAAGTTGGTTTAGATTGCATACCGGATTTGTCTTTTGTTTAGACTTGTTTGAGGACAAGCAAGATTTAAGCGTGGGGAGATTTGATAAGCCAATTTTATATGTGTGTGAACACATTGTTCTACATACAAATTTGACAAATGTTCTTAGATTTCAAGTTTAAATTGGATTAAAAGCATGCAAGTTTGTGGTAATTCCTTCTTTGTTCAATTTCAATGCAGGTACAAGAGACTCGGAGCAAGACGAGCTCGAATCATGGTTCGGGACATTAAGACGAGTACATTGGACCAAGTCAGTAAATTCTTGCGAACACAAGTATTTGCTGAGACATAGTTAGAGAAGGTCAGAGAAGATTCTTGCAGGCGCAAGAATGTGTTGAGACCTAGACAGAGTAGGTTAGAGAATATTCTTGCGAACGCAAGGATTTCCTTGCGGGCACAAGGATTTGCTATTTGGCCAGATTTTCGCCTAGTTTCCAGCTGAGAACAGAAGATAATTCTTGCGAACGCAAGAACATTTGTGCGAACGTAAATTATTGGGCGGAAATCCAGCAGACTTGGAATCAAAGAGGAAGGTGGCTATGTTGAGAAATGAGAGGTAGAAAAGAAATGAGAAGACATGTTGAGAAGGTGTGGAAGGCAACTTTTGGAGAAGAAGAGAAGAGGAGGAAGATGCTTTTTATACATAGGGTTCAGATAGGGCAACATTTATTAAACATTAACCGTTGCGTTAATAATAGTTATTTTAAATAATCGTTGTCTTAGAATTTTGGGAAAAATAATTCTGAAAAGTGCGGGCAATAATTGTCTGTAAATAACCGTTGCCTTGTCACACCATAAATCAACGGTTATTTAAAATAATCGTTGCCTTACCTTTTCAAAAAAAATTCCACTTTTACCAATAGTGTTTTGAAAAATCTTCTTTGACTTTGCTTTCAGGGATGGATCCAGTGTAGGCTAGGGGACCCAAGCACCCCCTGAAATTTTTTTTTGCAAAATAACCTTGTATATTTATACGATTTGTCAATTTTTTTTTTTGCAAAATAATCATGTATATTTAAAAATGTACATCATTTTGTCAACTGAAAAAAAATTATAGATCTTGCACTCTTGACATAAATCCTGAATTCGTTTTTGATTGCTTTATGGGTGTTGCTAAATCACGTTTCAGTTGTAGTGAGAGAGTCAATGATTTTTTTTATTTTTTATCGTACCTATTCGATAAAATAAATATGATTTTTTTTAAGAGCATAAAACAAGAATGCGATATTCCTCAAGAAACCACATCGATGGAAAGATTTTGCACCTTGATGTCAGCTCTTCGCCATCTAGAGTCGTAGGATGTTTCAAGAATTGGACGGGTTGCCCGTTAAAGCAATACGTGAGTTGGATTCAAAGCGTTTTGTCGCGCTTTAAAATACTTTGCAAAGCATAATAGCACAATTCTTTATATAATTGTTTTATATATCTTTTTTAACAAAATATGAATGTCAAGTCCTCAAACCAACTATAATAGCACAACTCTTTATATAACATTTAATTACACAAACTAACTATAATTTGAATTAGTTTCTGTCTATATTAAATTTTTTTAGAAGAGAAATATCCGAAGTACTAACATCTATTACTAAATGTCTATTAATATAATGAAAACATGTCTATATTAATTTATACAACAAGTTATATAATATTAATTAGTAAGAGCAGAAAGATAGTGAACCAACAATTACATTTCTCTTTTACATTTTATATATTGCGTCCATGATATATTTAAATAATATATATCCATTTATTTACTAAATTTCTAGTTAAACTATATAAGTTACCAATTTATTCATTTTTTCGTTATCGTGCAATAGAGTATCACTGAATCTAATTTAGTTAACGATTATAAATAATAAATAAAATAAAGATTGGATAAATCCGAATTATAAGAACCTACACGTGATCCTTGCATTATTGAAACCACGGAGCCGAATGGATTCGTCGGTTTTATGATCCTTTCATTTATTTGTTTTTTTATTTGCCAATGATCTATTTATTAGATTTTGCAAAGTCATACAATACTTCAATATTTCAACTGTCCAAACTAGATTTTCAAATTATTTATGGTTAGCTCACAATCAAATCACTTCTCTTGCCTAACCGTGAAGCCCATTTGCTAGCAAACCAAAGAAATAGAGTTATTAAAATATTTTTTTCATCCAAGCAAGCGTCCACTTTGATTGAGTTTTTTGCTATTTCCTTCCCGATTTCTCGTCTAGTTCCGCCCCTGCATGTATGTATAATGTATGCGTTATAATACCATAAATTTCCTTGATAATTATGACCAAAATATTATCATTAGAATAAAAGCGACACATACGTGCGTTCTGTAGATTAGTGTTATTTTTGGATTGATTATTGTTTGGAATGTTTTGTGCAAGTATGAGAATTAGTTTCATGTTTATGGTTTTGAATTTTGATATCACGTCAATGTTCATAAAATTATATTTTAATTAAATATTTTAGAAATTTTAATATTCAAACGAAAATATCGAATATTTCATATCGTACATATAAAAGTATTACATTATTTTAATTTACAAATTAATGGTTCAAATTGAACTATTTAACCATCTCTTTTGATGACCAAAACTATCACCATTTGTTCTAGAGGTGCCAAGTCGGGTCGGTTTAACTGTCTACAATAGTCGGATTGGGATCTGATCGGGTGAGGTCAGATCGGGTTTCGAGTCGGCATGTGTCGACAGTTTTTGGGTCTTGGGTCGAGTCGGGCGAGGTCAGGTCGGGTTTGGATTGGGTCGGGTCGTGTCGGTCTTTTTCGGGTGACGGGTCGGTTCGGGCGAGATCGGGTCGAGTTTCAGGTCGGACTGCATCGACAACTTTCAGATCTTGGGTCGGGTCGGGTTCGAGTCAGGTTGCATTGACAAATTTCAAGTATTATTTTGAATTTTAAGTTCAATCGGACAAGATTGTGTCGTGTTATTGAATTGTGTTAGTAAATCTTGACTTTATCTGATGTTAATTTGTTAGTAAAATTAGATTATGATGTGGGCAAGATAGAATTAGATCAATTTACATGTTGTATCAGGTCAAGTCGGGTTGGATTGGGTCGGGTTCGAGTCCTCGTGTGTTGCTCCATCTCGGGTTATGGGCCATCTCGGGTCGGGTCGTCTCGGGTCGGGTCGGATCGGGCTGAGGTCGCTCATGTGTCACTTTGTCTCGGGTTACAGATCATCTCGGGTCGGGTCGGATCAGGTTCAGGTAGTTTGACTTTATCAAAATATCAAGTCGGGTCGGGTTCAGGTCGGACCAAGTCGGGCAAGTTTCTCGAGTCGAGTCGGGTTCTGCCACCTCTAATTTGTGCTAGGTTTTCGGTTCTTGATGCATAATATTAAAGAAGAGATCCAATGCTTATGTTTTTAATGGCACAAAAATGTCATAAAACTAAATTGCAATTAAATATTCTTTAATTCTTAAAATATCAAAACTAATTGATTATATATTATATATGTATCATATTGTACTTGTAAAAAATATTATTTTAATTATATTTAAATTTTGAATCTAAGCTTGTAGCAAAAAATAGGCACAATCGACTCCAATATACATGTGCATGGGCATTAGTTTCATTCTCAATATTAAAATGAAATATAAATGAGTATTGCTAATTCAATGTGTTAGAATTTCAGGCTTACAATTTATATACCATAAGCATAAGTAATCATGAAACACCACAAAATATCTTAATTTAGTCAAAATCCAATTTGTTCAAGTTCTATCAAGTGTGAACACACATATGGTTGTGCATGAAGTTTAAGATGACACAATATGTAACTGTGGAGTTGTGCATGAAGTTTAAGATGCACACACAATATGGTTGTTAGATTAAACTCTTCTTTGATTTGATAATTTGCAAAATAAATCAGTACTAACCTTGCACAATTGAGTTTTGGAGAGATGCAAGTTTATACAGGAACAAATTGATGTTGCAAAGGTTTCATTTGACATGTACAAGTCAAGATGATCAAGTAGACACCAAGTGCAAGCGAAACAGGACAAAACAGAGGACATACAGAGCCTTGCGTTACTATAACACAAGGGAACCCATCACAACGTGTTTCCAACCCGTCATAATGGGTTGCCTGAAGGTTTTGAGGCTTAGAAAGTAAGGAATAAAACAAAAAAATTATTCAATTCAAAATAAATGATCTAGTTATTGTAAGTGCAAGAAACAATATTAATTTGTCTAACTAACATGGAAAAAAAAATACCTTAGATTTGATCTCTAAATCAAATCGAGTAAGATTGTCTTGCTTATCAACTTCTTATTCCCTTTCTCTTTTGTCAACAGTTGCGCTTTAGCCCTTCAAATGTCGAGCCTCCTTAGATATTCACTAAAAGATTAAAGAAACACTTGTATCTCTAAGGCCAATAAGAGATTAACAAGTAGAACCTTAATCCAAATTTCAGACCTTCTTCAAAATATTCAGAATTTTAATGAAGATTTTTCTCAACACGTGAGAGAATGAGAGAAAGAAAGAAAAAAAATGTTTTTCTCAAGAGAATAACTAGCAGGCACCAATTTCCTAATTAACGGTACTTATTAATTCCTTAAATAGAGGGACTGATATAAGCAAAGATTAGGACAATAATTGACACTTAATTTGGATTGGGTTATTGAGCCTTGTAATCTTAGTCCAAATCTCCAGAATTCTATTTCTCTTTAATTTTGATTGGGTTTACATATTAATCATATTAATATACAGTTACACCCATGTTTCAATACTTTATATGAGAAACATATATATTAATATGTATTAATAACATATTTCACGGATGAGATAGTACCGTCGTAGAACATGTTTTGACCTTTGGTGTAATCTCGGCTCCTTTGCCTGCGCAATTGCTCCATTGTTGTCACAATAGAGCTCAATCGGACCTTCGGGACGGGGCACCACACCAAGCTCAAAGACAAACTTTCGAATTCAACATCCTTCTTTTGTTGCTTCTGAGGCATCAATGTATTCAGCCTCACTGGTTGAATCCGCTGTGGTTTCTTGCTTGGAACTTTTCCAGCTCACAACACCACAATTAAGGATGAATACATAACTATAACCTAAAGTAATCATGATCATATTAGAAACTAGTATCGGTGTAGTCCTTTATAACGAGCTATGTTTCCTCTCCGTACACATGTTCTCCTTAATTCTTCTCAAGTACACTTCCTAGGATTTGCCTGATATATACTCATTATGCTCAACACAAAAGAGACATCAGAACGAGTGCATATCATAGCGTATATACGAAGCACATAAGCAGACTCACCCAAGTCTTTCATTGAGAACACCTTTATCAATGAAGACTTGAAAGATTTCATAAAGAATATGTCATTTCCAAGCGTAAGTATGTCATCTACATACAAGACAAGAAATACAATTGACCTCCCACTCGCTTTCTTATATACACAAGGTTCTTCATTGCACTTGAAAAAATCAAACCTTTTGGCCTCTTTGTCAAAGCGAATGTTCCAACTCTTAGATGCTTGCTTCAATCCATATATGAATCTTTGAATCTTGCATATCTTTTTATCATTGTTTGGATTCATAAAAACCATAGATTGTGTCATATAGCTCTTCTAAATCACCATTTAGAAAGGCTGTTTTGACATCCATTTGCCATATTTCATAGTCATAAAATATGGTCAATGCTAAAAGAATCCTAATAGACTTGAACATAGCAACAGGTGAAAAGTCTCATCATAATCAACTCCTTGAATTTGATGGTATCCTTTCGCTACCAGTCGTGCTTTGGACACAATCAAATTTCCATCCATGTCAATCTTTCTCTTGAAGACTCACTTGTTCTCAATGGGTTTGACCCCTTGAGGTGGAACAAACGAATCCAAAAATTGATTGTCATACATGAATTTCATTTCGAATTTCATGGCTTCTAGCTATTCATTGAAGTTGGGCCTATCCATCGCTTCATTATAGGTCATGGGACATTCGGTATCTAATACCGTCACCTCATGAAGACCCATGTACCTTTGTTGCACGTAATATCATTGAGGATCTTCGTAGGACGGGCTTTGGAGCCTCTTGATGAGCTTCTTCCACAAGCTCTTGTGGAACAGGCTCTTCTACAGGATATGCCTCTGGAGTCTAAGATGATGATTTGACTTCTTCCTCAACTATTTGAGGTATTAGTCATGTCCTACTCCCACTAGCCCCAGTGTCTACTACTAAAAGTTCATGGTCACTCCCTTGAACTTCTTTAAGGGAGATCTTATTCTCATTATTCTTTTTTGAGAGAAACTCTTTCTCCAGGAATACCGCATGTCGAGCAACAACAACCTTGTTCTCGAATGGATAATGGAAATAATATCCTTGAGTTTTCTTAGGATAACCTATAAAGAAATATTTATATGATTTTTGTTCAAGCTTGTCGGATATCAACCTCTTGACACACGATTGACATCCCCAAATTTTATGAAAAGACAATTTTGGAACATTTCCAACCCATATTTCATATGGTGTCTTCTCAACAGATTTTGATGGAACCATTTTATAATAAAAGCAGCAGCTTCAAGTGCATAGCCCCAAAGGTTTAAAGGCATGCTAGTTCGGCTCATCATGGAACGAACCATGTCTAACAAAGTTCTGTTCCTCCTTTCAGAAACACCATTCCATTGTGGTGTTCCCGAAGGTGTGAGTTGTGAAACAATTCCACACTATCTAATATTAGCTTGGAACTACTTACTCAAGTACTCGCCTCCTCGATCAGATCAGAAGACTTTGAACTTTTTATTGAGTTGGTTCTCAACTTCATTTTTGAATTCTTTGAACTTTTCAAAAGATTCAGACTTTTGCCTCATTAAGTAGATATATTCGTATCTACTTAAATCATGAAATATCGAAAACCTCCTCTTGCACAAGTGCTCATAGGTTCGCATATATCACTATGTATAAGACCTAATAAATCACTTGCCCCCTCACTTCGACTGGTGAAAGGTGCTTTAGTCATCTTACCAACTAAATAAGATTCACACATTTCCAATGACTCAAGGTCAAGGTCACCAAGAAATCATGCTTCTTGTAATTTCTTAATGCAACTCACATTTACATGAACTAAGTGATGATGCCATATTTGAGTTAAACTCGTATGTGAAGACTTGAGTCGTTTGTTATTGATATTATACATGGACATTTCTAAGTCCAAGCAAGTATTGACATTCCTTAAAATAGAATATACATAAAACAAATAATCTCTATAAATAGAACAACACTTGTTCTTTATTACGAAATCATAACCAACACTATCTAAACAAGAAATAGAGATAATGTTTCTTGAAATATAAGGTACAAAATAAATATTATCTAGTTTGAGTACTAGCCCACTTGGCAAACACAACTTAACACATCATAGGGCTATAGCTGCAATACTTTCACCATTGCCTACACATAGTTGTACTTCGCCCTTGTTATGCATCCTCTTCTCACTTAGTGCCTACAAACTGGAACAAATGTGAACACATGATTCGGTATTAACAATACCCAATCAGAAAGATAAGTGGCTAAATTGATCTTAATAATAAATATACCTGAGGTGGATGAAACATTTTCATTCTTCTTGTTCTCGAGGAACTTGGGACAGTTCCTCTTCCAATGGCTCTTGCCATGACAATAGAAGGACTTCACATAAGTGGCAACATTTGCCTTCTTTGCTTGAGGTTGACCCTAAGTCACTACTCATCATCTTGAGCACATGTGCATTGACCGAGCTCTCTTCCTGCATCTTGTAGGCGATAAAGTCCATGGTCACTTTGTGCCTCTCAGGACGAGCTTGATCTTGGAACATTTCCTTGAGCATGCTCATAGTGAAGTACAAAGTGTTATGCAGAAACTGTTTTTGCAGTTCGCCATCCATCATGACGACCATGAGAGCATTAACTTCATGATCCTCATCAAGGTGCTTGTTGTATGCCATGACTTCATCTTCTTTAGTTTTGTCAGGCTCATTTTCAGGAATAGAAAGGTCCAGAACATATTCTCTATGCTCATGCTTGAGAATGGTTCTCAAGTTGCTGTCCCAATCAATGAAATTGGTACTGTAAACGTGGAGACGTTCCTTTTCATGGAGAGAATAAAGAAAATATTTTTGTGAATTTGAAGCAATCATGATCTACAACATTAAAGGTTTGACTTTAGTTTATGAAATAGTTTTACTAAATGAAATTTTAATGAAACTTCCACTACAAAAACATTGTCCTTATTTGTAGTAGGACTAAAATTTATATTTTCACCAAGGTTCAAGCCAGCGTCGGCATAAACTTAAGACTTAGTTGTTTTAGGTAAGCAACTCCTTGCTAATTACATCTTCATGTAACTTTCGACTTAATAACATATTCTCATATTCTAGCAATCTTTTCCTCAAGATCCTAAACGGGTTAGGTCTCTTTTTAAGCCAACCATACTTTATTTGGTTCGACGGTGATGTCCCATAATTCCTAAAGATTGAAAAATGACGCTCACTTGGGTGAAGCTCGCCACTTAACGATCAATATTTTGTTGCGGATAAAGTCGAGAGTAAAAATTGCCTAATATTCTTTTGGGGCTTAAATGTGACTTTTATTGATGGTCATGTAAGTATACACCCATACTTAACCTAGGACTCAATCATCACAAATAAATATCACAAATAAAAATTCACAATGTTGGTTGTGAGTTTTGTATGGCCTTGCAAACTTTTTAATGTCGCTAATTAAATTAGAGTTCAAGGATAATTTGAAAATTATTTGACCCTTAAATATTATTCATAAGGTCATTAACAACACCTATACTGAAAGTATACAAGAGGTATAGATATTTATCACATAAATATTTTTCAAACAAATTTTCAAAACACACCCTGAAATTTATTTTCTTGTTGTCCTTATTTTTATACGAAATTAAACACATCTAGGGTCGTCCAAAATTTGGTCTGGAGATTCATCCTACAATCTTATAACTACCTTTAAATTTTCATGAAAAAATTTGAAACAAGACGGAGCAGTTAAAAAAACATGACACATTGGTCACGGTTTCAGCAAGCAAAAAAGCTGCAGACCCACGGTTTCATAGAATAAAATTATTTCGTCAAAATTTTCCCGCCCAAAAATTTCCAGAGAAGCATTCACAAGAGATCTATGATTTAAGTAATCAATTAATTAACTCATTATACAAAATTATTATTCTAAAATACTTACAATAACCCTAGCTCTGATACCAATTGAAGGTTTTGATGCTTAGAAAGTAAGAAATAAAACACAAATTATTCAACTCAAAACAAATGATCTAGTTATTGTAAGTGCAAGAAACAATATTAATTTATCTAATTAACAAGGGAATAACTTTATACCTTAGATTTGATCTCTAAATCAAATCGAGTAGGGTTATCTTGCTAAGCAACTTCTTATTCACTTTCTCTTTCGTCGGTAGTTGCACTTAGCCCTTCAAATGCCGAGCCTCCTTAGGTATCCACCGAAAGATTAAAGAAACACTTGTATCTCTAAGGCTAGTAAGAGATTAACAAGTAGAACCTTAATCATAGTTTCAAACCTTCCTCAAAATATCTAGAATTTTATTGGAGGTTTTCTCAACACATGAGAGAAGGAGAGAAAGAAAAAACAAACGTTTTTCTCAAGAGAATAACTAGCATCCACCAATGATAGTAATTAATTCCTTAAATGAAGGGGGTTATATAGACAAAGATTAGGCAACAATTGATAATTATGATATGATTATCACATAATCATATTGCATGCATATAATACAAACTCTATCAAGGGGCTCAGAGATATCATCATCTATATCATATATAAAGGACAATGGTATCTTGATGCGTATAGTTCATCCACACAAGTCATACATATTACAACAACTGTCTGTATAACTCCCTATTACAGAGAGCGTTGAACAACACCAACAATATTCATATCTCATGTATGAAATATAAATATCTCTACCTCAGAATTGATGACACAAATGAAATATCAATGACACGTAACACAATTCATCTGATATTTCATTTTGGATTTGTCTAGTGCTATACATCATGTGTACACTTGTGTGATTAGCATTTACAACTCCTTATCATTTGATATGTAGAATGTGATCATCATCTAATCTGACACGCTTATCTTATAATGGTAAATTAGCGTTCCTTGCTAATTACCAATGTGAAACCCGTAAAATTTTGAACAAATTTTAAATTACAAATTAATAATAAAAACAAATAATTCACAAGAAAATAAACGAAGTAAAAATACATGAACTCCTCCATATATACATATACATATGTGTACACATACATACATATTATATATATAGATATATATAAATACGTATACACATAAACGTTACTAAATTATACGCAATAACACAATGGACAAGTACAAGACGTGAGTAAATCAAATCTTTGCTAATTCTTAACCCATAAACACACAAATATTTATAGTTTTATATACCAAAAATCACATCTAATTGTAATAGGCAAAATAATATTTGATAAAAACATAATATGCATATAGGTAAGTCTTCAAATTTTAAACAAACACACACATATACGAAAATATTGTGTTACAAATCCTTGTGATTAAGTTCATCAATTTAAACTTGCTATAATTCAAATACTAAATGGAATATAACCTTTGAAGCTCGTGTAACGAGTCATTCGACTCGTGTAAAACACAAAACAGATGGCGACACAAATGGCCGCATCAACCCAACCTCACTAATAATTTTAAAAACAACTTTTACTTTAGAATTTAACCACCAAAATGTGCGTCGAGTTACTGCGACCCAACGAGTTGCTACAAACCTTGTGGAGACTCACAGCACGGAGGATCACACGAGTGATGTAGCAGAGGAGCCAAACCGACAATCTAGGAAGGCGAGATCTTGAGTCTTGCACCATTTCGAGATCCTCCGTGGCCCCGATCGGATTCACTAAATGAAACGGGTCAAGAATGGGACTTACTCTCAAATAACGGGTCAGAGGATATTAGCCTTACTCTTGACGCCACAATGAAACCCCTGCCATTTCTCTCTCTCCTGACACCCGGTCTTCATTAATTTGCAGCGCACCCTTCTCTCCCATCATTAATTTTCCCTGCCACATCACTCTTCTCTTTTCTTTTACCTTTTGACTTCTTCCATCCTTTCCTCTTTCCCTCCTCCACACTTTCTCTTTCTCTCTTTTCCCGATGTACCCGTCTCTCTCCCTGTCGATTTACTCTCACAGTCTCGCCCACTCTCGCCTCTCTGCCTTTCTTTTCTTCCTTTATGTCTCTCATCCTCGACACCGTACCTCCGCCACTCTCAAAACTCGCCAACGGCTCCTCTCCTCTGTCCCATCGTCTTTCTTTCTCTCTTCACCCCTTTCTCCCCTCTTCTTTTCACCTCTACGCCAATAGCAAGGCCGGCATGCACCTCTGAGACACCCACCACCTCTGTACCCTCGTCTCTCGCCTATAAAAATCAAAGGCCTGCCCTTCTTATACTTCTCTTTGGTTAGTTGCTCATGTGTTGAGACAAACTTGAATTTTTTTTTTAAAAAAGATCTCGGCTCCGATAAAGTTGACGAGAAAGAGAAGGAACTAAAGAGGAGGGTGGGACCCGGGTGGTGGCACGAAAACTTGGCCTTGCCTCGATTCCCTATCGTTGCTAACTCACCATTTCTTTTCTGGTAAATATACAGCAACTCAATTCGGTATATTAACGGCTTTTGCCTTTGTTGTTGCTTGATTTCTTGTGTGATTGTTTGATTATGTGATGCCTTGTGCTGTGTGATGCTCGTTTACTGTGTTATTCAGTTCTAGCTCTGTGTGTTGATTGCTTGCTGGTTCTGGGTTGTGTTGTTTGCTTGATGGTTCTGGGTTATGTGTGTTGTTTGCTAGCCGACTCTGTGATGTAGAGCAAGGAGCCAAATTTGAAAGTCTGGTTTGTGTTGTTTTGGGGTACTGTTAATTGATGAATTGTTACCAACACAGGGGATTACCAGTGCCGAATGGACCTATATGCACTGTGGTGACTGTTATCTGTCATAAACTATTATTGACCAAAAAATTATCCTGATATGGGTTCATTACTGATAAAGGTTGAATTGTACACTTAAGAGGGAAAACGAGAGAGATGTTGTTGGATGGCTGGTTTGGGATGGGGCTCCCTGATACTTATACCTTATTGTGACCATTAAGGTACCTGTTGAGGCTCCAGGTTGAAGCCTGGCCTATGTACCAGTAATGGTACAACTTGTACCAATAATGGTACAACTTGTACCAGTAACTGATCTTTGTGGCTATTTTTTTATACTTGGTTGTGTCTGTTTTCTTGGGTGGCTTTGTGATCTGTCAAGAGAGAGAGATTGGGCCAGAAGTGATGACTCGCCCAGTAAAGGATATTACACGATAAAAATTCTATTAGGCCTTAAATGGATCTTTAGAAATGAATAAATGGACTCTTGGAGTTTAAAACCACTGGGCCCTTAATGAACCCGAACAAATACTACAAAGGCAAAATTTGATAAACTTATAAATAAATAAATAGTTATAAATATTATTGGGCTTGGACCCTAACTAGGCCGAGTCGAGTATAAAACAGATATTACACGGTTGGTGATCTGGCCCATAATACTTATTAACTAGACCCAAGGGGAAATACATGACCGAGAAAGGTATAAACTGGGAAATGACGACTATAAGTCCGTGCAGCACGAGCTACGGCTATGACGCACGAGTACGGACTTCTGATCCCACAGGATTAACACCAAAAATAAAATGTAAATTAAAAAGGGATCAACATGTGTTTCTTTGTGTTTTGTATATTTTCTATATCTTTTCTATACTATATGTAGCACTAATATTAAGCGTATATTATACGATGTAGTTATATAGCTAGGATAGTTTGGTTAAGTGCGATGACGTTTGTTAGCAAAGGACTTTAGGATTGGATTATACGTGACGACATAAATAAAATAACTAAGTATCTAGTGAGAATAATAACACAAGAAATTAAATGTAATATATACATAATAAGGAATTATCACACACCACCAACGAAATTTGGACTAAGTAAGATTATATATATATTAGTATATATTGATCAATTTCTCTATATCATATCGAATACAAGATTACATCTAATTACATATGAAACACAACACACACGATATGACTAAGTAAACATTTAAATAAAATAATATATATTTATCAATTTCTCTATAAGCACAACATTAATATGCACATATAATTATTAGGATATTTTATTTCTCTTTTGCTTAGTTTAATTAAAAGTCCAACTAAAAGTGGTTGAATTTATAACATGCTTTCCTCGTGATGTTCTTTTATTGATGTTCTGTAGAATATCGTCCTGACATCGTAGCTACTATAAGTGATGTAATGGACATATAGTTCACACCAGACTTTAATAAATGAATAAAAACATGAAATAACTTTCATATGCTCACTGTGCAGTCAGGACACTGCACAGGAGCTGGACTTAGTTAATATGTTAAATAAATTGAGTTTGGAGCATCAATGACATCTCAACGCATAAACCTTGTTTTCTGATTAATCGCTTAGTAAATCAACATCAAATAAACTGATAAAATCCCATCGTCAAAATAGGAGATTTAGCCGACTCGTATCCACTCGCGGGTGATGAGGCTGCTGCTGACGACGTCACCGCTGACACAGGCGCGGACGGATCAGAGCCGCCCCCGGAGTAGAGTCTCCTCTGCGCTTCTCTCTATATCTCCCAGGTGCGGGTTCCTGGGGTTTATACCCTTGTCTAGGTTGTAGGAACCAGGCCTCTACCTTTCTTTTTCTTTTACTTGAACTGAGGTACCAACAATTACCAACATATGTAAGCAGGCCCGTAGAACTTGAACTGTTATACTTGCATATCGATAACCAAATATTGAGACCAACCTGCATGTGCATGTCAACTGCATTTCATATTGCACGTGAGATCTAATATACGGGTCGTATAGGTTATTAGATATTTATAGGTAGAAGCGTATTTACTATTATATGTATTTCGTCTGGAGTGCTGAGAGTCGGGTCGGTGAGCCTTAGATTGGACGTAGTCTGAGGGCATCGTGGTGAGTTTACGTGTCACTGTGTCTGACATAGCCCGTGGGGTATTCTCAACGGGATGTCCTTAAGGACATTCAACTAATGTTCACCATCGAGTCCATCATTTGATGACTCGTAGTGCCATCTGAGAGTTTTATTTTCAATCTCCATACTATCTATATACTAATATTATATTCTTCTTTTGAGTGAATAAGGACGGCGTCTCAGTTTTAGAGTGTGTGCCATATGTGAGGTATTGGAGCTATTTCGTTATTTATTATATTATTCATTAGCCGAAATTACGAGATCTCCTAATTTTCGAAGGACTTCCTCCTTTGACCCCTGGTTGGTACAGAGGAAGTCTGGGGCTCCCCTTTGGCCCCTGGTTGGTACAGTGAGTTCCCATTTTATTATTATTCTTTAAAATGGGTAGTCGGTTCCTTATTTTCCGTATGGCAACTGAGGCCGATTTTCTTCTTTAGTTTTATTCTTTGGTGAGGTAGGTGCATGATTCGTTTTAGACCTAATGAGTGTGTGCTGTTCGAAGCCGCTCATATTGCCCAGGGCATTTCGTTCTGGAAACTCAGAATTCGTTTTAGGTTACGAGGGCTGCTGTATAGTGCCCCAAGCTTAAAACAAAACCTTAGGTTATGAGGGCTGCTGTATAGTGCCCCAACCCTAAGGGGCGAATCATGTTGTCCTACAAATTGGGATTTTGCTTCTGGGCCGTTGATATAAATCTTCATACTATATGTATACTTATTATTCTATCATATTATTTTGGGTTTCTTTCACGACTCTATTCTCGTACTTAGATCGCTTTAGTCTGGTTATTTTTAGAAGTATGGTAATTTTATTAAAAGTGAAATAACTAATTAGGTTAAAAAGTGTATAAATTAAATACCAAGTGTTGGCTTGGGTTCCACCTTAGAAAAATGTATAAACTAAAAGGCTGGACCTTAATCCGCACTGAGATTTATATCTCACGTTTCCACAGTGGTTGTGGGGTCCAGGTGAGGAGTTCTTTTGTTGCCCATGAGGAGTGCGCTAGGATGGAGTTTCTCCGGCGTCTTCTGTTTTGATAGTTCTTCCTTTGAATATTTTCCAGTTTCTTGCTAAGCTAGTTATTGTAGTAGGTTAGCGAGGATCGGTCTTACAATCTTTGGTGAGACCGTCCTCTTATGTATGTATCTTTATTTTATTTGCTTCTGTTGTACCCTTTGTAAATAGACGCGGGCGGGTAATAATAAAAGATGACTTTTGGATATCTATGTATTGTGTACATGGTGTGTGTGTGTTGTTCCTTTATTTAAATAAAATTTGTTAAATTTATCCCGTATCTATAATAATTAATCAAGCCTTTCGTGTACATGTAAACAAGTATACGTGGCAGGATTAACGCTCCTAAGCTATTCATTATTTCTGGGGTGTGACAACCAAGATCAGAGACTTTTAAGAGTAATCATATATATTTTATTGGTGGAATTTTACAATCCAGGTCATCAACCAAAATGATCCACAAAATATAATAATGCAAGGAACAAAATGATGAAATCATTCACTAATAAACTAAAATTATCAAACATATGATCTGGGTCTAGGACACCAATACTAACATTACCAACCCGTCACAATGGGTTGAAGAGGAGATGAGCCAAAAGATGGTACAAAGGAGGAGTTTGGCAGAGCCTTGCATTGTTGTAACGCATGCCTAACTCGTCACAATGGATTGCCTTACATGTCACATCAGGTTCCTTATCTGTCACAACGGGTTCCTATCAAGAAGGGCCCAGAAGTTAGCCAAAGATACAGACAAGGGGAAAACTGGAAAGGTGTCAATTCGTCACAACGGGTTTCGTAACGGGTTGCATAAATCTGTAACATAAGCAGCCCTGATCAAGATTTCAACATTCCAAGATGTGCCCAACTTATATATAATTAGGGAATACGAACCAGAAACATCAATAAAGCTCTCTCCAAGTTTACAAGCACTCAATTGAACACCAGAAAGAGCACAAGAGCCTTCTCCTTCAGCATCCACACTTTGGGAGTGTTTAGGATAGCTAATTCTCTAATTGCCAATTTGAGAGATTACTTTGTGATTGTTTTAGTTTGGTGAACTATGTTGTGTGGTCAAGTAGTTCATCCTTGTCTTTAATTGTGTTGTCAATCAGACGATTAGGCCTTTTTAAAGCGGTGTAGCCTTGCAAAGGATTTGGAACCTAAGATAGGTTTCCTTGTTGCTTTGGAACCTAAGATAGTTTCCTATTGAAAATATTGGTTTTAGTGGAATCGGTCCCGGACGGTATTTTGGATCCGGAGGTTCCGTGGAGTAGACCTAATTTGATTGTAGGTCGAACCACGTTACATAGCGTGTTCTCTTACTCTCTTGATCTCTTGCTCTTACTCTACTTTTGCATACTTGAAATTGCTCTATTACTTGCTTGCTTGACTTAGCTAGGTGATTAAGGTCTAAAAGTTATACTCGAAATTGTTAAATGCTTTCGCAATCATTTAGGGCATTTTAGACCCTTGTTCAAAACAAAAGTAACGTGGTTCAGACGTTGAACTTGCCTACATCTACGAGTCTTCCGATTCCACCTTCGGACAACAAATTCATCAAACAAAAGTGTTTACAAATTTGAATCTAATGACCCTCATAACAAATGGGGTACCTTGGACCTTACTGAAATGACCACTCAAGGATTAAGGAATGATGTTGATTCTCACATTATCTTTCCACGAGATCTCGATACTTAGAATCAAACTAATCAAGTCAAAATAATCACTAAGAATTTTAATTAGTGTGAAATAAAGAATTAGAGAATGAGAAAGTCTAAGGATGCTTAGAGCTCTCTTGAATGCTAGATTGATTGTAGGTAATTATCTTGGAGAGTTCAGAAATAGATCAACACCTTAAATAGCATGTACAAAACAGAGTAATGTTTTCACGTGGTAAATTGATATACCGATAGGCATAATTGTTATCCAAATTGATCTCAAATTGGTGTATCATTCGGGACTAGCTTCTAATGATGGTCCTCTCCGGAAAAATTTCTCTTAGTTAGCCAATTTTCAAGTCGGGGCTAAGTAAGTATAATCGATATACCGATAGCAAGATAGATATATCGTTGAGAAAAACAATACCAAATTGATGTATCGTTTTCTTCACAACTCTAGCAACGAACCTCTCAGTTTGTTCTCTACTCAGCCAATTTTGGCTAACTCTTTTCTATATCGATATATCAATTGGCTACGGGATGCACTGTTTTGACTTGTTTAGCATGACTCTAAAGTCGAAATGCAAGAAAATAAAAACATTAAATAGAAAAATAAACTATCATATGCTTCAGTCCAAATTTATTTGCCTTGCATTTCCTTGCTTTTATTTGCTTTTGCTTGTATACCTACACATATTTCTCACAACAAGCTTTGTTAAATTGCATGTTGTTTTGCAAATTCTCAAATCAAGGGAGTTGCCACTATGGGAAAAATGATCTTCAGCAACATCCCCTTATGCCAGTTATATTAAATCAGGTGTAGAAGCGCCGGTCCTAACCTTCAGATTAATTCTCCATCGGTTTTTTTAATAATCGGTGTATAAATCAAGATATCAACACCCTTTATTTAGTAAATTCGGTCTTGAAATTATCGGTGTAGTGTGCCAGACATCTACGCCCTTAGTTTATTAATCATCGGTGTAGAAAGATGTGGAATTCTTTTGCAGCCCCTCATATACACCCTTTATTATATCCTCGGTATAGAAAACTTAGCATTGAAAATGGTAAAAGTCTTTTAAATTATTATAACATATTTGTTTTGAGATTATTTCGTAATCCCCTTTTGTTTTTGATTTTTTGTTCATGTTTAGAAATTTGTTTTGAGATTATTTTGTAGAGTGAGAGAGTATGCTATATATATATGGATGAAAATTTTAAAACACGGATCAATTACAATCATTAATTGTCATCAATAGTTGTTTAATTACACTAATTTTGCATCGATAATTAATAGTACAATCAAATTAATTTTGATCCATATATATAGCAGAATTTGCCTATTTTGTATAAGATTTTTGCTCTCGTGAACTATAGAGAACAAATCATTGGTTTCGTTTAATTAATTAATTTTCACATGCCCCGAATCTGCAGTTAAGATTAATTAATAACAAAAAGATGATTTAGAACGTCACTTCGAATTTTGTCAACTTATAATATCAGACACGTGAATCACATCACAACCTGTTGTTTCCTATAGTGCACTAGTTCTGGGTCGTTCACTTCATGTTGCGTGGTACATCTTCCCAGAAAACATTCTCGATATTAATTAACAAAAAGAATATAAAAACCTTAAAGAATAAAATAACATCCTTGGAAGTATTGTCTCCACTTTTTCTGCACTTTCTCCATTGTCATCTTCTCCAAGACTCGAACACACTTTCCCCTTTCTTCACTACTTTCTCTTCAGTCGCTATAGTCATTTGGGGCCCTTTCTTTCGACAAACTTTTGGTTGCATCGCAAGGATCCGACCGACTCGACAATCGCAGTTTGAAACTTTCTAAATATATGCACTAAAAAGGTCAACAATAAGAAATATACTGCACTAAGTGACAAATACAAGCCCCTTCTCATTACACTATTCTTGTTTGAACCAAATAGAAGAAAATATACTAATAGAACTTTTTGTTTACTTCTCATTGTTGTTATTTGTTTATTTTGGTAAGTGATAGCATAGCTATTGCTCGATGAAGTAGTTATATGCTCGAAATTTTGCTGGAACACTGCATATATATATATGAATTGGAACACGATGAATTAAATTTGTTTCAATAATAATGTACAACTTGATTAATTTTGTAAACTTTAATTTGAGGATGGGCATATATTTACTTCGATAACTTTGTTAATTTCTCAATGAACTTTCAAGATGCAAAACGAGAGATTTGCCTTGCTTCCCGACGAATTAATCATCGTGGTTTTCACATGAGTTGTCTCAAGCTCTTCTCAGCCTTTCGCCGATATCTTGAGCCTCAAGTTGGCGCAATCAATATACTTTATCCTTTATACTAATTTGTTCATGTAGCTCCTCGGACTTCACATTAATTATTTGTTCATGTAACTCTGTGATAATACGTACATATTTATGGCCGAAGTTGTACATGTATATATATATACACATTACGTAATTAATTTCACTCTATTTTTTGTTGTCTCTTGTTTGTAAAGATGCAAAAGATTCTTTGAATTATTAAGATTTTAGATTAAACTCTTCTTTTGTTTGACAATTTGCAAACCAAAACAGTACTAACCTTGCACAATTTAATTTTGGTGAGTTGCAGGTTTATACAAGTACATTATGATGATGCAAAAGCTCAAACAAACTTGTACAAGTCATGACGATCACATTGATATCAAGAGCAAGTAATTTGGGCAAAAACAGAGACTTGGCAGAGTCATGCGTTATGGAGAACCAGTCACAACATGTTACCAATCTTTTGTAACGGATTGAAGAGGAGAAGAGCTGGAAGACAAGGGATTTCATCAATTTGGCAGAACCATACGTTATCATAATGCATGCCAAACCCGTCACAACGGGTTGCCAACCCGTCATAACGAGTTCCTCACCTATCACAATGGGTTCCTGTCCAGAAGAACCCAGAAGTCAACCAAAGAGGCATTAAAGGGCATTTTGGGAAAGGCACCAACTCGTTACAAATGGTTTTGTAACGGGTTAGGTGATTTCTATAACGGAAGCTGTGCAGACCATGATTTCAAGACTTCAAGATGTGTCCAGCTTATATATATCTTGCGGATTCAAACCAGATCATTCAAGAAAGCTCTCCCCAAGTATACTGCTTCTACCTGCCCTAGCCCAAGTATACTGCTTTAGTCTAATAGCATTAAAATCTCCTCTTATAATTCAAGACAACTGCCAAATAGTTCCAAAAAAAAGTTAATTCATTCCAAAATGATTCCTTTAAATTTGCTAATACTGGCCCATATACTGACGTACATGCCCAAGTGATATTATCAAACTTGTTAGTTAATGTAACTGTTAAGGAATGAACTCCATATACCCAATTAATAATATTAAAATAATTCTCATTTATTTCTATTAGTATACCCCCTCATGCACCTTTTGATGGTATAAAATTTCATGTAAACATAGAATTAATAGTATTTAAAAATCTTGAAGTAAAATTGACTTTTTTGGTCTCCTAAATAAATAGTATATGAATATCTCCTTTTATTACTAACTCTTTCAATATAGATATTTTTTCAGGAGATCTAGACCCCTAACATTCCAATTAACCATTTCATTTTATAATCTGAGAGTTGTGTAAGGAATTTTTTTACCAAAAGCTGCCAAGAAGGCCTTCTTCTTCAAATCCTTCCTTCTCAGATCAGCCCCTATGATGAACTTCTGCTTGAGTGGTTTTGAGCTCACCACCAATGCCTTTCCTAGATCATCCTTTGGTTGCCTAGAGTCCACTTCTTGCCTTTTATTGTAAAAATCTTTTGTATTGATGTACCCATTCTCTTAATCATCTCAGCCTCTTTGCCACCCACTTGCTTAGACTTGCTATTATCTTAGAGAAATGAATTCGTAGAGGTATGCTCTAATATATGTGATGAAGATTTTGTAGAAAAACTTCTACGAATGGTATCAAGGAAACCGGGATGGGATGGCGTTGTGAGCTCATTTGAAGCCCTATAAGATAAAGGCCTTACTTACCAACCCAATGAGGTGTATGCACAACTATGCTCTCATGAGGAGAATCACAAGGAAGTAAAGTGCTCAACCTCTACCAAAACCTTGGCCTTACTCACACAATCTTCATACAACATCACCTACAAATTCGAATCAAGTGAAGATGTCTACCAAAACCTATATCAAGTGCTCTCCAAGAAAAAGATCTTCTCACCAAGCTTAGTAAAGGAGGCATATAGTTTGAAAGAAAAGTGAATGAGGAGAGGAGATGATAGTCCAATGCAAGAAGGACATAGCATCCAAAATTGCTATGTCATCTTTCCTCAAAAGAGAAAACCATAAGAAGGTCGTTTCAAGAGAACCAATAAGAAAGCAATGCAAGATACTTGGTTAAGTGATTCTGAAGAGAGCAAAGATGATGAAGAAGAAATTAACCTCAGGAGAGGTGAAATAGAGAATAAACTAGTTCTTGTTGTGAAGAAACAAAAGACTTGGATGGAGATAGCTCATGAAGTCATAAAGGAGCAAGGCATGACAGATTCGGAGAAGATCAACATGATAAAGATATTGAATCAAGCTAAAGATGATGCATATGACAAAGAGCAAGAAGAATATTCAAGTAGACTTGAGATGCCATCATACATTTCAAGGATAGACACCTCAAAGTTGATTGAGAAGTCCTTGAGCCCTCTAATTTAAAAAAGGATGGAGAAGCCATTGACACTTCCAAAAAAGATTGTTCCAAAGCAAATTGGGAAGCCTTTGAGTTTTGCAAAAATAGATGCACATGCACAAGAGAAGATAGCCCAACCAAAGGCAAAGATTATAAGTGCTCAAGATATAGAGGCCCCTAGCCGAGCTAAAACGGTATAATTTGACCTCTCTAAATTTCATGATGATT
Source organism: Eleocharis quinqueflora (assembly GCA_964058865.1). Classification (NCBI taxonomy): domain Eukaryota; kingdom Viridiplantae; phylum Streptophyta; class Magnoliopsida; order Poales; family Cyperaceae; genus Eleocharis; species Eleocharis quinqueflora. The sequence goes on from CAXKVX010001302.1 coordinate 65,298, forward strand.
CTTGTGATGAGTCTTCCAATGAGTAGTATGAGTTGGATAAAGATCAAGAGTCTTTTAATGTGACTAAGCATAAAGAGTTACTTGATGAGTCCAAAAAGTCTATGTATGTTAAAGATGCTATGATTAATGATCTTCAGTCTAAGATTGAAATGCTAGAAACTAGAGTTAAAGACCTTGAGACAAAAGTCAATTTAGATAAAGAAAATTAATTTAAAGAAGCACATCCTTGGGCTTCTAAATTTGTTGTTTGTTGAGGCATCAAACCATGACACTAAAATGACTATGACAAGATGTATATTGGTCAAGGTCCACATGACAAAATAGGGCTTGGATTTGTAAAGGAGAAACCTTCTAAAATGAAAAAGCAACCTAAGCAAATGACAAACCTATTCAAGCTAAAAATCATGTCTATATGTATAACAAGGGATGCACTAAGAAAACCAAGTTTACTAAACCTAATTCTAGAAAGATGGTAAACAAACCTAGAGTTAGAAATGATTATTGGATTACCAACCAATATAGAGCTCAACCACCAAGCTTTTATGTTAAGGATAGGTATGATAGATTCCATGAGATACAAAACAACAAGAAACTTGATATCAATTTTCATAGAAAAATGTTTAATGGTGCTTTTCAATCAAGACATAATCCTAGAAATATGAAAAATGATTATAAGAATTTTAGTAGTAATTTCAAAGAAAAAGATACAATAATGTCTACCAATCAAACTATCATCCTAGAAACAAAATAAATATTTTTTATGATAAATATAGTTTAAGGGTGAGTTATTGAAGACCATTAAACAAAGTGACTATGATCATAGCAATATTAACTCCAAGACTGTCTTTTGTTCATCTTGTTTGAATTTTGAACATCAAGAATATTTTTGGCGTATTAAGAATGGTAAAAGTATAGTCCCATTTGATATGTCTAGCACAAATGGAACTAAACAATTAGTCTAGAGAGTCACAAGACTCCCCCAATTTGATTTTCTTTGGAGTATTATGTTGAGAGGGAGTCATGTAGAAAAATATATTATTTATTGTCCATTTGATTAAATCATATGTTTTGAGAAACTTGATTGATTTTTTATGCAAGTTATAACTCATTCTGAGCATTTGCATGAGTTCAGAACACATTATGACAGCTGAACTGAGCCTTACAAATATCAAAGATCGAATTGGGAGCATAGTAGAAAATTATTTTACAAATAAAAATGAAAAATGTTCCTTGCATTATGGAACCCATTACAATGGATTGGGAACACGTTATAACGACTGGAAACCCATTATAACGGATCTGAAATTTGAAAAACCAGTTGTTGGAGAACTTGAAACTAGCCGTTGGAGATATAAATGATACTTGCATTATAATCTTCACCATCATAAACTACATAACGAAATTGCTCTCCCTTAGCAGTTTTCTGAGAGCTTCCACTCATAAAGAGCCTAAGCCAATCAAACTTCTTTTCATTCTGTCAATCAAAATGATTTTCTCAGTAATTCTTGTCCTAATCCTCCTTAAGGATCCACCAAATCCATCGATGTCTACAAAATTGGTGGCTAAAAAGAAATCAAAGCCTACTCAATCAAATGCTAACTCCTTGCCAAACATTATGGACGAGATTTTGCACCTCTCTCAACAAATATATCACATGTCAGTGATCAAGATGCTTGATGAAAAAGATGAAGTCAATGCCATGATTCCAAATTCTTGAAACCCACAAGCATTCAAGAATGAAGAAGATAAAGAGGCCAATCAATTTAATTCCAAAAATAATAAAGAAGAGAGTATTGTGAAGAAATAGTAAGCAATTAGGGTAGAAATATCAAAATTTTAAATTTGGTATGCTCCAATAAACAATCTTTAATAGGTGTATTTTGATGTTTCATGTCAAGTTTTGTATGAAGGTCGATTATCATGTTTTCTATGCAATATTTGCTTTAGATATTTGAGTTGCTTGCTTGTTTATATTCTCTTGTTTATGCTTCTAAATTCATATATGCTCCTTGATTATTCTTAAATTTGCAAAATTGAATACTTGTGCTTTATTTGCAAAATTTATATCACTAAGGAGCAAGGTTTAAAATAGCGGTTCGCGCGGTTTAGCGGTGGAGGAGTGATTTAGCGTTTAGCGTTTTATCGGTGATAAAACGGTCGATAAACTACCATATCGATATTTATATCATATAAATTTATTTCAAATGATATTAAGTATAAATTATAATTAATACAATTTATATGCTTAATAATAACACATAATAGTAATTTGTTATCAACTACCATAAAGATATTTATAACATATTATTTTATTTCAAATGATATTAAGTATAAATTATAATTAATATAATTTCTATGCTTAATAATAACATATAATAATAATTTGTTATCAACTACCATATCGATATTTATATCATATTACTTTATTTCAAATGATATTAAGTATAAATTATAATTAATATAATTTGTATGCTTAATTATAGCATATAATAGTAATTTGTTCACAAAATATATTTTCAAAGAATAATATATTGAATGAGCATGGCTAAAATAACATGCATAGTACACCCCATTTCGTACTATGCATATATATATAGGTCAATAAATTGAGATTTCAGTTGCTCAATAAATTCTTCATATGAAAATATTGTAGGAAATCAAATTTCGTAATTTTTAGAGCTTTCTTGCTATTTTTTAAATATTTTTTAAAAACAGTCCAGATTTAATACTACAAAAATGTCATTTCTGGGCTGTTTTTAAAAAATAACAAGAAAGCTCTAAAAATTACAAAATTTTATTTCCTACAAGATTTTGATATGAAGAATTTATTGAGCAACTTAAATATCAACTTAATGACCAAATTAAATATAAATGACTGCATAGTACGAAATGTGGTGTACTATGCATATTATTTTAGCCATGCTCTATATTGAATAATTCATAAGCAAGTATATTAGTAGTTTAGAAGCATAAAGAAAAAATGTAAAAGTCACCTAAAACTTGATCTGCTAAAAAAATAACAATTAAACAGCAAAAACAACTATATCACCACTAAAACCGCTAAATCGCCGCTAAAACGGTAAATCGTGTCCGCTTTATCGGCCGCTAAAACCGCTATATCGCCAAAAACCGCTAAAACCGCATTTTTCAATATATCTTGCGTTATAGCTCCAAAAACCACTAAAACCGCTAAATCGCCGTTTTATCGCCGCTATTTAAAAGCTTGCTAAGGAGGAAAAATTGCATATGACTTGATTAAAATACATGCTAGAATTTAGAAGGAGTAATTGATTTGAATTAAGCCTTATGCCATACTTTGTAAAAAGGGGAAGAAATATAGTGTTGTGCATGAATTATATGCACACACTTAGGGTTTTGCAAATTGTCAAAATGGGAAGTTTGTTAGATTAAACTCTTCTTTTGTATGACAATTTGCAAACCAAAACATACATATACAAGTCAAGACATTCACAAAGATATCAAGAGCAAGCAAATTGGGCATTTCAAGAGCAATGTGTTACCATAACGCATGGACAAACCGTCATAACGGGTTCCTAACCAGTCATAACGAGTTGCCCACCCGACACAACAGGTTTAGAATCCGTTGTAATAGATTGAAGAGGAGAAGTGCTAAAGACAGAGGAGTTTCAAGAGCCATGTGTTACTATAACACATCACTAACCCGTCACAATGGGTTCCCAACCCGTCATAATGGGTTCCTGATCAAAAGGGACCAGAAGTCAGTGAATCAAGCAGAGAAAGGCAAATCAGGAAAGCTGCCAATCTGTTATAATGGGTTGCATGATTCTGTAACGCAATGACAAGATTTCAAGATTGCAAGACTTGAAGAAGTGTCTGACCTATATATACCTTGGGGATATGAACCAGTAAGATAATCTAAACCCTCCCAAGCTTTCAAGAACATAATTGAGCATCATAAAGAGCAGTAAAGTCTTCTCCTACAGCTACCTAAACTTAAGAGAATTAGGATATCTACAATCATCTAATTGTCAATCCGAGAACACTTGTTTGCTAGCTTTGTTAGCCTTTTGGTGTGCTGCATTGTGTTGTCAATCGGACCTTTTTCCTTGTAATGTGGTGTAGCCCCTTACGTAGGTTTAGGAATCTAAGATTGGTTTGCTTATGTGAGAAGAAACCAAAGATAGATTCCGCAATTGTAAAAACACTTATTGTTTAGTGAAATCGGCCCAAAAGGAAGTTTTGGTTCCGGGAGTCTCGTAGACGTAGGCTTAATTTGTTTGTAGGCCGAACCATGTAATATCACATGTTCTTGTGTTCTCTTGCTTTTTGCTCTTTACTCTCTCTCTCTCTCTCTACTATACTTGCACTTTGTTATCTTAATTTGCTCAATTGCTATTAGTATTTGCTTACTTGAGAATTTAGCTAGGTAATTAAGGTCTAAAAATTTGAATTTTTATTGTTAAAAATGCTTTCGCACTAGCTCTTTACTATATATATATATATCTCTCTCTCTCTCTCTTTACTATACTTGCACTTTGTTTCTTTCGAGCATTTCAAACTTCAGCTATTGATACCGGGCATTGCAATCTTCAATGATTGATGCGTCAAACTTCTCAAGCATTTGAACCTTCAACAATTGATGCTTGACGTTGCAATCTCCAACGATTGATATCTCAACATTTTCTTAAGCATTATGATTTTAAGGGGTCAATGCTTGGCATTTCAATCAACCTCTCAATCAAGTATATCTTAATTTCAACAAATACATGGAAGCCGCTAGTAATCAGCCCAAGAGAACTGAAACCAGAAGTCCCTCAAATACTTAATGGAAGCCATCACGACTTATGCAGTCTTGAGCCGTTAATCAGGGAGCACCGGGCCAGAAATAACTCCCACCAAATTGGCTTTCAAAAAAAAGCCACCAAATCAAAACTTGGAATGTCGGGTTATGACTAAAGCATCGTCCCAGTGATCAAAGCCCTCGGGAGGACACTTGTCTTATGGGTTATCAACTAAAGTGCCCTACCAATCAAAGCCACAAGAGAGGCCCATAGCCAAGTCATCAAGACAACTCGACCTGGTGGCTATCCACAATGACCTTGTTCACCATGGTTCCACAAAATTTCAAATACAGGAACTCCCCTCAAGTCGGGAACATCCTCCAAACTCCAAAATTCTGAAAAAGAGCGACTTTGGGAGGAGCCGATATAGCCTCCCAACTTTTCATCAAGAGGAGCCTTCCCCTATAAAAGGACTTTCTCCTTCAGAAAAAACATCTTCTCAAAATAAAAGCCATGAAGGCATAAGAAGAAAATGGAGTCACCAATGCAGAACCCTCTCTCTAGATCGCAAAAGGGTGGCAGCATCAACCGTCGCACCCACCAAACAGTCAAAAGATGTCCAAATCTGCCACAAAAGGCGTCAACAGGACCTCCTCGGGTCCTCCCAAAGTCCTAATCATGGCCTCTTAAATGAAAGTTGATAAGGCTAAATTATGCATGCTTTTACGTAGGTCCACTTAAATGAACAGGACCTCCTCGGATCCTCCCAAAGTCCTAATCTCTCTCTCTCTCTCTCTCTCTCTTTACTATGCTTGCACTTTGTTATCTTAATTTGCTCAATTGCTATTAGTATTTGCTTACTTGAGAATTTAGCTAGGTAATTAAGGTCTAAAAATTTGAATTCTTATTGTTAAAAATGCTTTCGCACTAGCTCTTTACTATCTCTCTCTCTCTCTCTTTACTATACTTGCACTTTGTTCCTTTCGAGCATTTCAAACTTTATCTATTGATACCGGGCATTGCAATCTTCAGCGATTGATGCGTCAAACTTCTCAAGCATTTGAACCTTCAACAATTGAAGCTTGGCGTTGCAATCTCTAACGATTGATATCTCAACATTTTCTTAAGCATTATGATTTTAGGGGATCAATGCTTGGCATTTCAATCAACCTCTCAATCAAGTATATCCTAATTTCAACAAATACATGGAAGCCGTTGGTAATCAGCCCAACAAAACTGAAACCAGAAGTCCCTCAAACCCTTAATGGAAGCCATCACGGCCTATGCAGCCTTGCGCCGTTAATCAGGGAGCACCGGGCCAGAAATAACTCCCACCAAATTGGCTTTCAAAAAAAAGCCACCAAATCAAAACTTGGAATGTCGGGTTATGACAAAAGCATCGTCCCAGTGATCAAAGCCCCCGGTAGGACACTTGTCTTATGGATCTTGAACTAAAGGGCCCTACCAATCAAAACCACAAGAAAGGCCCATAACCAAGTCATCAAGACAACTCGACCTGGTGGCTATCCACAAAGACCCTGTTCACCCTGGTTCCACAAAATTTCAAACACAAGGACTCCCCTCAAGTCGGGAACATCCTCCAAACTCCAAAATCCCGCAAAAGAGGGACTTTGGGAGGACCATGTTCACCCTCTCTCCAGATCGCAAAAGGGAGGCAGCACCAACCGCTGCACCCACCAAACAGTCAAAAGATGTCCAAATCTGCCACAAAAGGCATCAACAGGACCTCCTCGGGCCCTCCCAAAGTTCTAATCATGGCCTCTTAAATGAAATTTGATAAGGCTAAATTATGCATGCTTTTACATAGGGTTATTATGAACTTATTCCAAGTTTTGTTTAATTTAAAGTTAATTTAGGTTTATTTAGTTAATTTGCTTAAAAGCTTAAAAGTTCAAGTCACTAATGTATTTGAGTTTTAATGCAGGAAAATAGGTGTTTAGAAAAGGACGCAATTGGACACTTTGCAATCAGCATGATTGAAGTATGACTTAGAGCCAAGTCAATCGCTGGCCGCAAAAATCTCATTGCGGCAACAATCAACCTTAGGAGTTCACAATCACATAAGACAATAGCACTCGAGTCAATTGCGGCCACAAGGCCAAGTATTACGGACGCAATCAACCACACAGTTATCAGACAAAGAGGCAGTAGTTTCTTCCACTAGTCCATTGCGGTCGCAATAACCATTCTTGCAGCCGCAATACAGTTACACTCCAGAAACAATAGTCAGGGCAATAGTTATTCCAATTGTCTTGCGATCGCAATAACCATTCATGCAGTCGCAATTGAACTACGCAGAAATAAAATCTGCAAAATTTAGAGTTCTATTTTCAGGGTTCCACTTCTACTATAAGTACCTATCTTTTCTGGGATTCAAAGGTTATCAAAGTCACAAATTTTAGCCAGTTTTCACAAAGGGTTTGAATAGGTTTCATGCCATCTGATACGCCTTAGAAATTCGGTTCAATCAACTCTATCTTTCTCTTTTCTTTGGATCTCTTATACTTTTGTATTTTCTTCTCCTTAGCCATGTCCGGCTAAGTTTGTATTAGGGATTGTTAGGGATGACTTGAAACTTGTTGATACTTGTTTGATTTAGTAAAATTTTAGAAAATTGTTTATGACTTGCTTTCTGTTTTAATTGCTTGCAATCTTGATCAAATTGTTATCTTAGGATTTAATATTTGCAATTGAGAAATTGGATGTTAGATCTTGACCATAAAAAGTAGGGTAATCAATAGGCTAAGTTCCAAAACGTGACGTTTGTTTATTACGGGTTTTACTTGATTGTCTTAACGAATTGTACCAAGTACTGAAAGGAGAATTACAAGAACTTAGGATAATTGAGACGATAGATCTTAAAGGATTTAGGCTAGTATAACCAAGGACCGAGAGATAAAGCCATTACTAGTTTGAACATGGTACCCAAATAGAGATATCCCTAGGTACTAAATTTGCAAATCGTACCCTCATAATACTTTCAAAAAATTACTAATCAAACATGTATCAACGTTAGTGGAAAAGTGTACCCTTAATAATCTCTTATCACCAACATAATTTAGTTAAAACCGCAACTTTGATTTCTGTTTTTAAGTGACTTTAGTTTCTATTTTTAAGTTTAGATAATCAACCACAACACAACCTCTTTTTTGAAAGTTTTTAGTAAATTAGATTAAATTCGTCAAAATCTGAAAGTAGAACCGACTTGTCTCTGTGGATCGACCCCTAAGTACTATAATTGTACGGTTGTATACAACCATACAAATGTAGTGGACATTGAAGGGATGAAGAAGTACCTAAATAAAAAACACATGAATAACTAACAAGATAATTATATGGAATTGCTCGCAAGGTGTTTGTGAAGTTTTCTAGACAAATCGTGCATTCCTATCTAGAGTTGATTTCATTTGCACTCATTTGCTCATCATCTAGAGAGAAAACACCAATGGTCCATATGTTTTTTATGTACTTTAAAGGGTTCTTAATGTTAGAATGTGAATTGGGGAGAACTAATATCAAGTACTAGTGCAGAAGCGTTTACAATTCAAGCTTTTAGACCTTAATAACCAAGCTAAAATTTCAGCAAGCAAGTACTAAGAACAATTGAGCAATTGTAAAATAACAAAGTGCAAGAGTAGTAAAGAGTGGGAGTAAAGAGCAAGATCAATCAAGAGAACACAAGAACACACGATATAACGTGGTTCGACAAACAAACTAGGCCTACATCCACGAAACTCCCGGAACCAAAACTTCCTTCCGGGACCGATTCCACTAAACAATAAGTATTCTTTACAATTGCAGAACCTATCTTTGGTTTCTTCTCAATAAGCAAACCAATCTTAGGTTTCTAAACCTATGCAAGGGGCTACACCACTCTACAAGGTAAAATGTCTGATTGACTACACAATCAAGGACAGAGATGTACTACTTGACAACACAAATGTAGTGCACCAAATGCTAGAAACTATCAAGAAAAGAAATATTCTCGGATTGACAATTAGACAATAGTAGCTATCCTAAATCTCTCAGGTTAGGCAGTTTTAGAAGAAGGCTCTAATGCTCTTTCCGGTGCTCAATTGAATGCTTGAAAGCTTGGAGGAGTTTCAGATGTCTTCCAGATTCGTATCCCCAATATATATATAGGCTTAGCACATCTTGGAGTTTTGGAGTCTTGAAAATGGCTTCATGCATTACAAAACTCTGTGACGTGTTATAGAATCCGTTATAATGGGTTGGCACACCCTTTTGTACTTCTTCCACTGACTTCTGGACCATCTTGGGCAAGAACATGTTGTGACGCATCTGGGAAGCGTTGCAGCAACACATGGCTCTAGAAAATCTCTTCTTGCTCAGCTCTTCTCTTCTTAACCCGTTGTGATGGGTTGGGCACCCATGATGACGGGTTGGACACCCGTTGTGACGGGTTGGCATGTGTTACCATAATGCATTTCTCTGTGAATGCCTTATGTGCTTGCTCTTGATGTCTTTGAGTATGTTTTGACTTGTATATGCATATTTGAGCATTTGCATCACAATTATGTACTTGTATTAATATCATCTCAACAAAACTTAATTGTGAAAGATTAGTACTGATTTGTTTTGCAAACTGTCAAACAAGTGATGAGTTTAATCCAACAAACTCCCCATTTTGGAAATTTGCAAAACCATATGTGATGTGCATAACATACAATGCACGTCATTACATTTCTCCCCCTTTTTGCGAAGTATCACAAAATTCTCAATTATAAAAGCTCCCCCTGAATTTTAGCATATATTTATAAGCAAGTCAAGTTTTAAATTTGCTCTCCTTTAATAATATGTTTTACAATTAAAGCACAAGTCATCATTTTCAATTTGGATTTGAAATTTCAAGAAAGGAGCAATTATCAAGAGACATGGCAAAATATATATGCAAGAGACAAAGCATAAAATATGCACAAAAAATAATAATATTCACGATCATGCATAAAACATCATGAGTACATAACATAAAACAAGTCTTCAATGGAGCTCAAATTACAACTTAAGAAACTCCAATTACTATAAGATGTTGTGCTCTCTCGCACATAGTCTACACATTGTCTTCCTCATGCAAGGGACCCCAAAACATGTATCTCTCAATCCAAGATGCTTTATATTGCTCTTGGAAAGCATCGGTTTCATCCAATATTTCATCTACTCCTCTATAGTACTCCATCTTGTGTAACGTAAGATCATGTCATTGGTTTGAGAGTTGTTGCACACTTGCCAAGGTGAATCTTGTAGGTTAAGGAGGTCTTGGAAAGGTGTTGTCTTGTTGTTCCGGTTGTGCTTGAGGTTGAGGTGGAGGTTCAAAGAACAAATTATCCATTGGTTCTGGTCTTGGAGGACTAGGTGTAGGATGGGATGAACTTGCTTCTCCTCTCCTTCTCTTTTTGGGCACTTGGTTATCTATTGGGGCATCAAGGCTCTCATCTGGGTTATCCCATTAGTTTGGTGCCGCATTAGGTGCTAAAATCCATTGATTTATCTTATACCTCTTACTTGGTTCCCAAAAACACCCCTCTTTGACCCAAACAATTGAATCAAGTATATCAACAAGGTTGTCGGGTTTAAAGCCAGTTGATTATTTCTAGGAATTCTTAGGCTGGCATGTGTCATGATTTGGGTTAAGAGATGAGGATATGGTAAGGACTTATTGGCATTGGTCAAAGCAAATCTCATATGGTTCAAGATAACGTATGAAATTTGAACAACCTTGTCATAACACACCAAATGCCTAAGCAAGTACATGACATTCATCTCCAAATTAGTTTTAATTTTGCTTTTAGGGGTCAAGATATTGTTAATGAAAAGGAACCCCAATTGATAAATTGCCGGAAGATAAGTAACGGTAAGTTTTTGTTGTGCATTATGTGCCTCAAATCAAGTCTTGTATTCAAATTGATTGGCATCGGTTGGCCAAATTCTGAATGGGTACACCGTACACCTCTTCTCCAACATTTGAAATACCAAAAACTTCACAAAGGGTATCAATGGTTATGAGTATTTCTTGTCCACAAATATAAGTGGTAACACCCCATGGTTGGCTTGCAGGTTTCATATTGGCATATATAACCTGAATTGGCAACTCTTGGTACATAAAGTCACACTCTATGATTGGTTGCCATTGCCAATATTCAATGTAATCTTTGATAATTATCCAAGGTTGACTGGTTAACTTATTTTTATCATTTATTTTGATGTAATAAGGTTTTGAGATCTTATAATTTCTAAACTTGTTCTGAAAATTGTTGAAGTCCTTAGGTGTTCGGAACAAAAATTGGTTTGTGGATGAGATCTCCATGGGATTTTGTCTTCCAATCGGCCTTGAAGGATCTTCTTGAGATGTCCTTTGTTTTTCTTTCCTAAGCCGCAGTAACCTTTCACACGCGTGCTTCCCAAAGCCTTCACCTTCCTAAACGTGAACTCTTTCTTGAATCAGGTTAGTTTTCTTCTTGGCTACTAACTTACGAGATTTTAGAGGACTTAGTGTCATAAGGAAAAGTAGGTTAAGGATTGTTGAGAAAGATATTTTGGCTTGAGAGAGAAGAAAGAAATTGGTTGGATTTTGAGTTTTCTGGAGTATAAGTTTGCTTAGTAACTGCTAGGAATGTGAATTTCGCTCCAAGGAATGCAAGTGATGATGTTTGGAGAGGAAGAAAGGTATTAAATAGGTAGTTTCTGCTCTACCGTTATAACAACCTGTTGCAATGGATTAACAACACGTTATAACGGGTTCTCAGCAGTTATGATGCCTCTCTCTCCTTTGTGTTGTAACGCAACCATCATTTAAACCTCCAACTGCTAGTTGTTCATCCTCTAACCCATTATAACGGGTTTCCAGTCGTTATAACGCCTCTCTGACCCGTTGTAACGGGTCCCATTATGCAAACATTTATTTTTGCAATTAATTAAGTTTTAATTTGCTACGATGCTCCAAATTTGATCTTTGATATTAATAGGGCTCAGTTTAGCTGTCATATGAAGTTTATACTCTTGCAAATGCTCAAAATAAGTTATGATTTGGATAAAAAGATCAATTGAGGTTCACAAAACATATAATTCAATAAAAAAGTATATTGAATCATACATTTTGCTACATGACTCCCACTTAAAATGAAAATCAAATTGGGAGAGTCTAGTGACTTTCTAGACAATCGATTTGGTATCACTTGTGCTTGGAAGAGTAAGTGGTTCCAAAAACTTTCCTTTTCTAAAACGACAAAATCGTTCTTGATGTCCAAACTTCAAGCAAAATGAACAAAAGGTTGTCATGGAGTTAATATTGCTATGATCATGATTGTTATTGTTAATTGGTCTCCAATAGCTCATCACTAATTCCTTATATCTCTTGGATGAGGTGTTGATTAGTAGACATGATTGTATATTTTTTGAAAATTGATATAAGATTTTTATGATCATTTATCACATTTAAAGGGTTGAAAAACACCATTATACATTTTTTCTTTGAGAATTGTTACCAAATTTCTTGTTCTTGTGTAGCTCATGGAATCTACTATACTTATCCTTAACAAAAAAGCTTTGTTCGTTGAGCTCTATGGTGGTTGGTAATCCTATAATCATTTCTAACTCTAGATTTGTTTACCATCTTTCTAGAATTAGGTTTGGTGAGCTTGGTTTTCTTATTGTATCTTTTGTTATACATATAGGCATGATTCTTGGCTCGAATAGATTTGTCATTTAGCTTAGATTGCTTTTCAATTTTAGAAGGTTGTTCCTTTACAAATCCAAGACCGGTCTTATCATGTGGACCTTGACCTAAATACATCTTATCATAGTCAATTTTAGTGTCATGGTTTGATGATTTAACAAACTTAACAAATTTAGAAGCCCAAAGATGTGCTTCTTGTAATTCTTTTTCCTTTTCTAAATTGACTTTGATCTCAAGGTCATTAACCCTAACTTGTAGCAATTTAATCTTAGATTTAAGATCATTGATCATATCATCTTTAACAATCATAGTCTTTTTTGACTCATCAAGCAATTCCTTAAGCTTAGTCACATTAAATGACTCTTTATCTTTATCCAAGTCACAAGACTCATTATCACTAGACTCATCATGATATTCTATTTAGAGAGGTCAAATACTATCATATTAGCTCGATTATGGACCTCTAATTCTTGAGCACTTGTAGTCTTAGCCTTTAGTTGAGTTGTCCTCTTTTGTGCTTGAGCATCCATCCTTACAAGACTTAAAGGCTTCTCGATTTGCTTTGCAACATCCAACTTTGCAAGTGTCAAGGGCTTTTCCATCTTGTTGCTCTCTAGAAGACTTAACTATCATTAAGGCTTCTTCTTGCTCTCTAGCATAGTCATCCTTAGCTTGAACCATTTGTTTTAAGATACGAATCTTCTCTGGATCTGTCATCCCTTGTTCCTTAATGATCTCAAGGGCTATCTCCAAGCATGTCCTTGATTTCTTTCCGATGAGGGCTAGCTTGTTTTCAACTTCTTCTTCCTTGAGGTTTACTTCCTCTTCCTCATCTTCACTTTCTTCGGATTCACTTAACCAAGTTGCTTGCATTGTTTTCTTGTGAGTTCTATTAAATCGCTCTTCTTGTGGTCTTCTCCTTAGATAAAAGATGGCATAGCAATTTTGAATGCTATGTCCCTCCTTGTTACATGATAAGCACGCTACCTTCTTGTCTTGAAAATCTCTCCTCATTTACTTTCCTTTCGAATTTGATGCCTTCTTTCACTAGTTTGGTGAGAAGATCTTTGTCATTGGAGAGTATTTGGTAGAGGTTTTGGTAGACCACTTCGCTTGCTTCCAATTTGTAAGGTGATTGCATGAAGATTGTGCGGGCAAAGCCAATGATTTGGTTGAGTTTGAGCACTTCACTTCCTTATGGTTCTCCTCAAGTGAGCAAAGTTGTGCATACACCTCTTCGAGTTGATAGTTAATCCTTTGGCTTGTAAAGCTTCGATAGAGCTCACGATGCCATCATATATGGGCTTATTGGACACCATCCTTAAGAGCTTTCCTACAAAATCTTCATCACAAATATTAGATCCTACTTCAACAAATTCATTTCTTAGAGATACGAATCTATAATAAAGACTTTCAAAGGACTTGTTTTCTTCAAACTTCATGTTCTCTAATTTTGTTGCTAATTCAACCTTACGGGTCTTTTTAATGTGTTTATTTCCCTCATATATAAGTACTAGAGCATTCCAAATTTCTTTGCATTTGTAGAGTGAGTGAGAGATAGTGCAATAGTCTCATGAATTGAGCTAAGTATAGTGTCCATGGCATTATCATTTGTATATTTGAGGTCTTTGGACTCTTTGGTTAGGATTATACCATCTAATTCATATTTGAGCGTCCAACCATCTTCTACAATCTTCCAAAGCTCAAGTAGACTAAGGTAGTTTACCATACATTTTTTCCAAAAGGAGAAATTTTTACAACCTACACCAAAAACTGGTGGTTCTTTCACAACTTTCAATTGTGCCATTTTTCACAAGACAATGTCAAGAACAATCAAGATTTTGACAATTAGAAGTATGAAAATGTGGGCTTTGATACCAATTGTTAGAATGTGAGTACTAGCGCAGAAGCGTTTAACAACTACAATTCAAACTTTTAGACCTTAATCACCTAGCTAAAAATTTCAGCAAGCAAGTACTAAGAGCAATTGAGCAATTCTAAAACACACGATATAATGTGGTTGCAAGAATAGTAAAGAGAGACAGAGTAAAGAGCAAGAGCAATCAAGACAACACAAGAACACACGATATAATGTGGTTCGACCAACAAACAAACTAGGTCTACATCCACGGTACTCCTCGAACCAAAATTTTCTTCTGAGACTGATTCCACTAAACAATAAGTATTCTCTACAATTGTGAAACCTATCTTTGGTTTCTTCTCAATAAGAAAATCAATCTTAGGTTGCTAAACCTATGCAAGGGGCAACACCACTCTACAAGGTAAAAGATCTAATTGACTACACAATCAAGGATATGGATATACTACTTGACAACACAAATATTGTGCACCAACGGATAGAAACTAGCAAGAAAAGAAGTGTTCTGGAACTAACAATTAGACAATAGTAGCTATCCTAAATCTCTCAGGTTAGGCAGCTATAGGAGAAGGCTCTAATGCTATTTCTGGTGCTCAATTGAATGCTTGAAAGCTTGGGGGGTTTCAGATGTATTTCAGGTTCATATCCCCAATGTATATATAGACTGAGTACATCTTGGAGTCTTGGAGTCTTAAAAATGGCTTCATGTGTTACAAAACTCTATAATGCGTTACAAAACTTGTTATACCCGGTTTGCACCTTTCCAGAAATGCCCTTCTGTGCTTCTTGCACTGACTTCTGGGCTATCTTGAGCAGGAACACATTGTGACGGGTTAGGAACCCATTGTGATGCCTCTGGGAAGTGTTATAGCAACACATTGCTCTAGAAATCCCTTCTTACTCAGCTCTTCTCCTCTTAACCCGTTGTGACGGGTCGGGCACCCGTTATGATGGGTTGGACATCCATTGTGACAGGTTGGCATGCATTACCATAACGCATGCCTCTATAAAAGCCTTTTGTGCTTGCTCTTGATGTCTTTGAGTATGTTTTGACTTGTATAAGCATATTTGAGCCTTTGCATCACAATTGTGTACCTGCATTAACTTGCATGTCAACAAAACTCAATTGTGCAAGGTTAGTACTAATTTGTTTTGCAAATTATCAAACAAGATATGAGTTTAATCCAACAAGAAAGGCCATCAATACAAAGAACAATGTGATCAAACACCCAAACAAGATTGGAACAATAAAGCAAGTGGCACCCATGAGCCACAAGCTCCATAAGTGGTAGGCGGAACTTCACCAGTCATATGCGCCTTGGCGAGCTCTACAACAAAGTACTCATTGCGACTCACCCTCTTGCACTCATATTTTTTGCGAGCCCTAGACCTGATATGCCCATCTATGTTGAAACAAAAAAAGAGAGAAAGGAAAAATAAGTACTTGTCAATCAAATGAGAAATGGGAAATGAGAAAAGAATATTCCAAATGAAATCAAGAAAATGCATACTTGAAGAGGGTGCAGCGATAGAAGGTGTAGGATGGACCATCGCCTCATGTGAAGAACGAGACTATGGTATATCCACAATAAGTCCTCCCAAACCATCAACTAGGCTTAATCCACATGTACAATGGAGCCCAAAACTTATCAAAAGAGAAAAGAAAGACAAAAAACCAAAAAACAAAAGAAGAAAGAAAAAGAAGCATACACCAAAGGAGAAAAGACCGCAATAGGTCCAACATAAGTCATGGCCCATTCAGAAGAATCCACCTCATCACAACTGGGATAATGTACGGGAGAAGGTTCATGATCCCCATGATCTGCAAGTCCATCTTCTAAGCCTGGATCAATAACTTGATGCTCTGACAAACATGCCTCCCATGTCGCCAAGTGCACACTATGCGTCATCCTTAGGGAGCCGGTCACCTACAAAACCAAACAAACTCTAAGTAAAGCAAAGATGAAAATTGAAACATGTGCAATGTTGGTATGTGAAAAGTCAGCAAAGAAAAATAGAGGCCAAGCATGGTCGTAATAAGAAGAAATCAAAGTGATGGGAAGAAGGTTGTGTCACCCAAATGTTAAAATACCAAGAATACCTTCGCGCTATGCCTCGCGCATCAGCGGAATATGCCTTGAGAGTCCTACCCCAGCACGGCCTCTCCAATGTCCAGAACATGAAGAATGTCTCTACGCAAAGCGTCGCACACCGGTGGAATGTGTAGGGAGACTCATGTGTTTGTGCGATCCTCCAAATTAAGAAAATGAACGTTATGATTTCATGCAAAAAAGCCTCGTGCATAAGCGGAATGTACCTCGAGAGCCCTGCCTCAGAGCAACCTCCCTAATTTTGTAATGTGAAGAATACGTCTCTGCGAAAAGCCTCGCACGCCTGCGGAACATGTAGGGAGACTCCTGCCTTTGTGCGATCCCTCGAGTCAAAAAGTGATGAATAGTTCCGCGTAAAGACTCACGCATCGGCGGAACATGCCTCGAGAGCCCTACCTCAGAGCGGCCTCTATCATATTCGACGATGTGAAGATACCTCAACATAAAGCCTCGCACACCAACTGGGTATGTGAAGAGTCTTGCCATTGCTTGACGTCTCGAATTTAGGACCATGTCCTTCATACAAATCTTAAATATCAGTGCCAATACCCCCGAAAGTTTTCAACTGGAAACCCTTATATGAAACCTTGATGCTCCTTCGACCAGAATTACCCATCTTAGTCGTGTCCCGACTGGATGGAACCCTAATAGTCTTCGACTAGAAATCCCTATGTGCAATCTTGACGATCCTTCGACCGAAATAGCTCATCTCAGTTGTTCTTGGCTGGATGTGAAACCTCGAAAATTTTAATTGGAAGCCTTCATACGTATCTCCGATGGTCCTTCGACCAACGCTCGTCTCAATTGTGTCTCGGCTAGATATGAAACCTTGACAATCTAAAATTGGATATCCTCATATGAAACCTTGACGGTCCTTCGACCAGAGTTGCCTATCTCAGTCGTGCCTTGGCTGGATGTGAAACCTCGACAGTCCTGAACTGAAAATCCTCATATGAAACCTTGATGGTCCTTCGACCAGAATTGCCCGTCTCAACCATGCCTTGATTGGATGTGAAACCTCGACAATTTTCAACTAGAAACCATTATGTGAATCTTTGATGGTCCTTCGACCATAATCACTCATCTCAGTCGGGTTCCAACTGGGTGTGAAAGCTTGATAGTCCTGAACTGGAAATCCTCATATGAAACATTGGCGGTCCTTTGACCGAAATTGCCCCTCTCAGTCTTGTCCCGACTGGATGTGAACCTCGATAGTCTTCGATTAGAAATCCTTATGCAAAACCCCGATGGTCCTTCGACTAGAATTGCCCATCCCAGTCGTACCTTAACTAGATGTGAAACCTCGACAATCCTTGACTGGAAACCCTCACGTCAAATCTTGACGGTCCTTTGACCGGAACCGCCCATCTCAGTCATGTCCCGACTTGATGTGAACCTCGACAATCCTCTGATTGGAGTTGCTCATTTCAATCGTACCTCGACTGGATGTGAAACTCGGTAGTCTTCTAAATAGTATTTTGGATAAAAACTAGGGCTGACCATAGTAGTTTTTATTTTTGTACAGAGCTTTTGTTCCAAACTTTGTAAGTTGTTTTTCTGGTGGAGGTCGACGGTTCATCTCGAGCTCATTTATCATAAAAAAAAATAGTATTTGTTGGTTAATCGTTTCACATATAAATAGTTTTATTAAACTGAAAATCTATTTCGTTTAACATTTATAACTACTATCAACTATGCCATGAGACATGCATATTTATAAGTTATGTAAAAATATTATTAAATTAAATATAAATATTAAATAAAATAATTTATTTGTTAAAATAAAATAAGAAATAAGAAACCAATAAAACAAATCTGAAGTGGACTTCTCTCATTACTCTTGATCCAAAAACTGCAAACAGCCGTTTTAGTCAACGAATCGGTACGTGCACGCACCAAGAAAGCCAGATCATGAATAGTGAGATTATTTCCTGCAAACAATAATGGACTTTGTCATATAAAATTATTTGCTGTTGGTAATAAGGACGAAAAATATATAGTTATCTTTGTTTTCTGATCGCAGCTAGCAAATCTGTATTGTAGTTTATTGTTCTAGATTAATGCATCTTAATTATTGTCTTTATTTACATTGTACACAAATATAATTTGTGTATGTTGTATGCATATAGCCAAAAATTAATAGTTTTATACTCGTGCAAAAAGAATGATCTATTCTAACCCTCAATAAATCAACAATTTTCCAAACAATAAAATGAAACATTTTCAAAATGTACACAAGTATTTAAAATCAATTTACATGAATATTTATTTTGGACAACTCTTCTTCTCTTATTTTGTTACAGGAAATGTTAGAAAATTTTGAAGTTGATAGTTGACTTTATTATTCATGTCAAGTGAGTTATTATTAAGATCAATGTTTTTATTTCTATTTATTTAGTATAATACTTTAATATTCATTTTAAACGTCACTAATATTATAATAAATCATTTAAGTTAACTAATAAATATATTGTACAAATTAGATAAATAATAAAGTCACTAAACTGAATGATAACTCATTTCACCTGAATAATATAAAACTGGCACCGTCTATATATCAGTTACTTCTTTTATGGGAGCTGATAGACAGATACGCTTCATTGATACGCAATCGATACGTGCATCAACGTGCGTCATTATGCATGTTAAACACGTTGTTATGCATGTTATTCGAGTTCGGTTGCATGTTATTTTGTACTGAAAAAATAATTATGCATGTCAAGCGCTTTGTTTTGCATGTTATGAGTAACATGCATAAAAAACGCTTAACATGCATAACAAAGCGCTTGACATGCATAATTATTTTTTCAGTACAAAATAACATGCAACCGAACTCAAATAATATGCATAACGCATTTAACATGCATAACGACGTATCGATTACGTATCAATGAAGTGTATTGTCAGAACATTTTTCTTTTCTTTATACTTCAATAATTTTATAACCGAAGCATCTTTTGTGAACACTTTAATATTGTATACTTTCCAACAGACAAGTTATTTTTGGATACACATAAATCCAAATTTGGATTTACATACTTTATTATATTAGTAGTGGAGGGAGCTCGGTATTATTCGAGTATTCCGTTGAACGAGTAAAATGTCATCATATCCATTTTAATATCTTCCACTGCTACAAAAGGAACTGTTATAGCCTCTTTATTATAACGGAGGTATGATAATATCGCTATAATAGTTTCAGAGTGACATTTTTGAAATTTTTTCTAAAGTTATTATAGCGGCTCTTAATAAAATGCTGCTATAATAAAGTCCAAAAAATATCTCTAGATATATTATAGTGGATCCTTATTAAAGGCGTCTTTATTGGAAATCCGCTAACAGACTATTATAGCGGATTTATACTAAAGACTATTATAATAGAGTGTATATTATAGCGGTCTTTAGTAAAGATCCGCTATAATATCTTTTAGGTCAATATTTCAGAGCCCGCCAATCTCTCTTCTTCCCAATTTCCTTGACGCCAGTCAAATTTTCACCATCCAGCAGCAGCCACAATAGCAGCTCCATTAATATATACTCTCCATTAATACACCTTCTAACACCTCCAAAACTCAAAATAAATTTGCCTAACTTCATTTACAATAACGCTTGAAGCGGTCGAGGCAGACGAAAGCTTTGTACATAGCATGACTTCGTCGGAGTTTTCTTCAAATTTATTGAGGTTAATTCATTTTACATATATTTCAATATTTAAATTCTTATAAAATTGATGACGTGTATTAATATTAACTTAATTGCATGCATTGCATAAATTTTGTTAGGTATTGTCATATATGACCAAAATATCGGCAAATAAATTGATTTAGATCGGTACCCCTTCGGAATTAATCCAATAGGGATTAATCTCGAATAATCCCCGTTTGGGACTGATTTTTGAACACTTTGTCTCATTATGATTAGTGGACAAAATATTATCTGTTATTGTTTGCGTTAAATTAGTAGTATTTGATTAATTCTTGTAATTTTGCTTTTAGGTCGCCACACCGTGCAACTTGTATGATCCGACGGATGAACGTAGGATGTTGGTGACTCATGGAACTGTGCTGCCATATGACCCAAATGCTTCGACCATTCACAATGTGCCTATTCCTCCTGATACAGTTAGGGTGACGATAGATACAGTTGTTCCAGGTAATGAATTAAAGTGCCATATAAAGTGTTTTTACTATTTAGGTAATGAATCAACTAAAATAGTCACTTATTATAGATCAAGAACGAGTGAAAGTGTCTTATCCAATAGAAGATTTGTATGACGTCGGTGACCTAGTCACTTATCATGTTTGTTGGCCTTCATATTTGGTGGAGTTGTGTCCTCACGAACAGGTAGTGAATCAACTAAACTATAATTTTGTTATGCATGCATTTAATTTGATTTTTGTACTCACATGATTTAAGTGCAGGCTCGAGCACCCGAGAAGGAAAGAGAAAAGGCATAAAATGCAAGCATGGGCAGTCATCAAAGGGCTCACCTTCTTCTTGTTGAATGCTTGTTGTTTCTTGACCCATCTAGCCTAAAGTTGTACAATACGGTACACATTTAATTTATACCTTGTAAAATGAAAAAAAACATTTCAATATTGTTGCAATTTCACAAAATCAAATTTAATAGATAATGTCGCAACCGGAGGAACAAGTTATCTTCACAATTGGCGACAAGCAGTTGTTCGGCATCGATGATGTGCACATATTAGAACTTAGTGAGATAATGGACATCCTTAAGTTGGGTCATTGGCTGAGTGTCTCGCTTATTCAGATTTAGTGCAAGTAAGAATCTTCAAACTTAATATCTATGCAATTAGATTAGTTATTACATATATAATTCCAATTGCAATCTAAGTTTCTCTTTCTTGATCCCGCCTCGTGCTCGGAAACAAGTGTATTTGAGAACTACGCCACCACGATCAATTACATTAAGAACTTCTTCATTGCTATCGAGGACCTAAAATCAGTGATATTTTTGCCGTACATTGAACTGTTAGCATAATTACTTTTCGATAATACAATCACTTAATATGCATGCATGCTAACTTCATTAAATGTGAATTGTAGCATTAACTGGTATATTTTGGTTTTGCAAATCTCATCGGCACAAATTTATGAGATTGATTCACAAAACAAAGCGGGAAACATGTTCAAAATTGTTAGGGCATTGAATGCGTAAGTCGTCTTGAGTATCATTTTTAACACTTTTATTTTAATTATTCATTATACTTATTTGGACTTCTATAAATTTGTACAGTTCGTTGTGGCAATATTTTCAAGCAAAAGGTTTGAGCAAAAATACTAAGTTCGAGATCAGAGTTGTCAAAGTAAGTATTCTATATTTCATCTCAAATTGGAGCTTTATTCGAAATTTAGGATTTAGGGTTTCGGGTTTAGGGTTTAGGGTTTAGGGTTTATGATTTAAGGTGTAGGGTTTAGCGTTTATGGTTTAGGATTTAAGGTTTACAAGGTTAGAGTTTGGGATCTAGGTTTAAGGATCTAGGGTTTAAGGTTTAGGGTTTAGAATTTAGGGTTTAAGGTTTAGGGTTAAGGTTTAAAATGTTAGAGTTTAGGATCTAGGGTTAAGAGTTAGAGTTATCAAGTTTAGAATTTCTTATGTAAATCCTAAACACAAAACCGTAAATTCTAAAATCTAAATTTTATCTCAACTTAATTCCATTCGCAATTTAGTAAGATTTCAGCATTTGCACATTTACTCTGTTACTTTCTAAATATTTTAGAGTCCTCTGCAATCCAATAGCTGGATGTACGGATATTATGTCATGCGGGCAATGTTTTACATGGCGACGCATTACAACGATGTATCGAGCTTGAGATAGTTCAAGCTACAGGTGATAAATTTATTCTGCAATGATTTATGTACACATTTGTATTGATATATATGTATCTGTGAAATTAAGTGTGTATTGAATATTGTTTTGATGAATTTTGATGTGTTTTTTAGGAGCTCGAGTCATATCCAGCTTCATTGCCCGATAACGAGATCGAGCAGGTAAAAACAATGATTTGCGATTATATTAGTTATTATTTGTGATTGTGTTGTATGCCTGTATGCCATATTTGTGTGTTATGTGATATTTTGTTGTATATATGTGATATTGTATGTGACATTTGTTATATATGTGACTTTGATGTTTAATTTCGATATATATTGGTATATTTATTTGTGTGTTATGTGAAATTAATTGTGTATTGATGTGTTTGATTGATATTTATTGGTACATTTGTATTGGTACCAATTGTATGGCTAGCAATTGGGGGCTGACCACAGAAAATCAGCTCCATTTAAAAAATTCATAAAATTTATAGCGGACTTTAGCAAACCCCGCTATAACAGACCTAGGGCATTTAATATTATTTAAATACTATTATAGCGGACCCCTGTTAAATGCCAATATAATAGGAGGCTATTATAGCGGCTTCTCTATACAGTCCGCTATAATAGGGTAAACCTATTATAGCGAGTCCTATATACCTTTAGCACTCCTTATTATACCCTTCCTTAAGTCGCTATAATAGATTTTATAAGTCCGTTATAATAGCTAATTTCTATAGGAGTATTTATTTGGTTAGTCTAAAACTCTAGAAGATTCTAAATAGCATCAACATATAATCGTTATATCAATTTTTTTTAGTAAAATCGTTCGAAATATTCAAACTACTATGAGATTTATCGATTTTGATGCTATAAGGTATAACAAATAGAAAAACGCCGCTTTTTGGTGATTATAACTATTTTTATCTAACTTATTGTCTTAAATTTGAACTCCATTTATTTACAATGAATATATGATTGTTGATACTTAAAAAAATATTAATAATCCATTGAAATACTTGACATTATGCTTCAAAATAATGTGCTCGTAGAATAATCTCTTTTTTGCGTAAATCTCACAAATTTATTCATTTTATTATTTTTATATTAGAACTCATTTTAAACGTATAAAATACTCATTGAGCAAAGCTATGGTAATATATGCAATGCTTATGAAGTAGCATAATCCCCATGCTCTTTCTGTACCTTTCACCTCCATTCAGTCCGACACAAGGCCACATCACTACCAAGAAACAGCAAGCGGTCCAGAATCTCTCCCCAAATAAACTTATCATTTACTTGTTTTGTGCCTTGTGGATTGCTATTGATATAAATGCATCATGATTCATACAAGGGGAAAAGGAGACCTCGTCTGTCTTAAGTCCCAACTGGAGGGAAAAACACACACTGAACCTTCCGTTTCTTTTGTACAAAAGACCCGAGAAACAAAAGAAAACGCACATCTGACCAAACTTCCTATATATACTGCTCTCTCATCCAACCCATTCCTTGGATAAAGAATTCACATCCCCAAACACAGACAGAAGACAGAAGCACACAGACGAGCTCTATTCTCTTCTATGAAACTGGAAATGACAGTCAAACAGAGAAATGGAGAGTTGATCGATGAAGAGGGAGCAGTGCCTCGTCTCCTCACCACCGCGCCTCCTTGTATCGTCGGTGGTGACGTGGCGATTGAAAAGCCTTTGACTCCCCCGATCAATTTTGCCATGCTGGAGGAGGGAATATACCGGTCCGGATTCCCCGAGCCAACGAATTTCCGTTTTCTCGAGACTCTCAAGCTTCGTTCAATAATGTTCGTTTTTTATTCAATTCAATCATTGCTTTTAGTTATGTTACTTTTTGCATTTGATCCCTGCGAAACTATCAAATTTTAAGACAAGAAAACTGGCAATGAAGTAGTTTTCAGGGGATAGAGATTGAAGGACTTTTATTGCAGGGACTCAATTGTAATTTTCTCAGAATTATTTCTATATATCTGAATCTTATGGAGAATTTGATTTTAATGTAGATATCTTTGTCCGGAGCCATACCCACAGGAGAATGTAGAATTTCTCAAGTCAAATGGAATTAAGCTTTACCAGTATGCTATAGAAGGTAGCAAGGTAATAATCTATATTTTTCTATTGTGTGCTTTTCATTTTGGTAGGTGGATTGGTAACTTGTATGTTGCTTTCAAAACTTTGAAAAGATCCAAATTTGAAATTTCTGATAAAAAATCTTGACTATCGTTTCTTTTTAAAAATTTTCTTTTCTACTCTTTTCCTTGAGGGTCTTTATTGCTTGCTGCAATTGAGAGTTCGTGCAAGTTTAGTTGCTGGAATTTGTTGGTAGGTTGCAACTTGTAACATGGAACCGAGAAATTTTTATCTTGTCTCCATCAGTGCAATTTGTCTGGCAGCAAGATTGCACAAAAATCTGTGTCCAATAATTTGAAATACAAAAAAAAGAAAAAGGAATTGATGTATGATCAATAGTAAAGTCAATAAATCACGGGAGACTACATGATCTGCAATACAGATGCCACATATCCATGTAAACCTCCTTACTTTGGCTTCTAGCATTGTATAAAGTTTACAACTAGAAATTTAAAGACCCTGATTTTCTCTATTTTGACCTCCAAAGATTTCCAATTGCCTATACTTGAATCTATTGTTAATGCAATAAAGCACATAAATTTTACTCCTCTATATATGAATTTGTAGTTAGCATAATAATGTTTTTTTATATTCTGTGTAGGAACCATCTGTGAAAATACCAGAGGACACCATAAGAGAGGCTCTCAGAGTTCTACTTGGTAAGTAGACTTATCGATGGGTTGAAAGAAAGTTAACATTGTTTTGTCAAGTGGTTTTGGAACTAATATTTCTTTTGCTGAATAATTTTTAGATGGCCGAAATCATCCGGTTCTCATCCATTGCAGAAGAGGCAAAGTAAGTCACAATTTCATTTAATTTTTGCATCACTTGAATGCTTTATTATGATTATTTAAGAAAAATGCGGGTTATATCAATATAGCATGCTAATTTTTTGTTTTGTTTCGTGGTTTCAGCACAGAACTGGTTGTCTGGTGGGGTGCTATAGAAAGATCCAAAAGTGGTGTTTAGCATCGATAATCGAAGAATACATCCGGTTTGCTGGTGCCAAAGCAAGAGTCACGGATCAGCGTTTTATGGAATCTTTTGATATTTCGAGTTTTAAGCCTTTGGCTCGTGCCTGCTGAAATATTTCAGCAATTGAGTTTACTTGATTTATGTCTTAAGGGAACTCTGTTCGAGTAGATAGAATCTCGACTGCAGAGGAGAGAAAAAAATTCGCATAATCGCATTTGAGATTTAAAATCAAGAATATTGAGTCTGTTTGGTTTCTTTAGATTTTGGTGGAACAATTAGTTTATTATCGGCAACAATTTTAGGCAAATTGTGTGTAGATAAGCGAGAGATCTGTTTTTATGGGCATCTCCCGCGAGAATTATTATTATATAACGAGCGAGCTTATTCTGGCACTCACAGTAAACTCCTACCTAAGGCAACCAGGAAAACAATTTTCTTGTGTTTCACTTGACCTTTTTTTCTCCAGTATGTGATGGTTCATGTGTGGTTACCTTGTTTTGTTTTCGTTGTATAAAAAAGATTTTCTTGATGGATGGCAATTTGTAAGTGCTAGTTCGTTCTAGTATTTGTGCTTTGTAATTTGCATGTTGTTGGGTCAAAATGAGGCTTATAGGAACCAAAACATATTTTATGTTATCCGACTCGTATCTGATTTGCGTCGAAATTGAAATTTTAGATGTTTTATTAACCTATGAATAACACTTATCAGCTTTGGTGATTTCAACATATAAATGTAACCTAAGTTGATTGAACAAAGTAGACATAAACAAACAACGCATTGTAGCAAAATTCTATGTTTAATATGTCATGTACTTGCCTGATCTGTGATGCGCAAATTTATGCACATGTAAACACACAAGTTAGACAATATCATAATTCGCCCGTTTAAGCAATATAACTGTGACCTAAATTTGATTAAAAATATTAATAGTCAAATATAATGCTTTGAAAATGCGTCCTAGCAAACTTAATTTAAGATTCTATAATTGTTCTAAAATTATACTGATCAAACTTTTTTTTTTTGGATAAAAGCATCCCCCGAATTAGAGAGCCGGCTTCCCATTAAGATGAAAGCAAAAAAATACAAAATAGTCTTTGATAGTATGTGGTACAAGAGAATTGTACCGGTACCATCAGAATAGCAAAAAAAGAAAAAAAGAAAGTACATCCTAACTATATACAAGCTTATCATCACAATTTGTATAGAAGAATTATGAATAAAAAAAACAAAATAACAAAATTTATTCTTCAATCATTTGGATGCTGCCCTTGTGCAAATGTATTCTGCTCTATATTCTCCTTTAGTCAAGCAAGTCCTCATCTTCTTGGCTGTTGCTACTATCCTCATTATGCATCACTTCAATTTCTTGCTGAGGGAGATTATTTGCACTAGATGGTTGCTGCCTTAGATGCACCCTATAGGCACCACCTGTCCAGTATTTATATAAATGCCTAATTATTCCATATAAGGTACCTTCTGATTTTAAACTTTTATTCTGAAAAATAATTTCATTTCTTTCAATCCAAATTGACCACACTACTACGGCTAAAATGTTTCCCCATTTTTGCATATCCTCAATTTTCATTTCCAATATTTGATTCCATATTTCCTGAATAGAACCTAAATTTATTAACATTCCATCTTCCTCATTATATTTAACCATTTGCCATACTCTCTGACTATAAATACAGTGTACAAATAAATGATTTACAGTTTCTATGTCAGCATTACATAACACACACTGAGGATGTAGATTTATATTTCTTTTTGCCAAGTTATCTTTTGTTAAAATCTTATTATTAATTACCAACCAAAGGAATAATTTGAATTTCAGAGGAGTATTTAGATTCCATACTGATTTTTTAATGTTTATTGTGATACCCCCAATATTTAAAAATGTGTACATTGAGTTTACTGAATATATACCATTACTCTCAAGTTGCCAAATAGATGAATCCATATTTTCTGAAAAAAGTGTATTTTGTAAAATTATGTTTATATTATCTTTTTGACGTCTCATTTCATGACTACATTCTCTTGTTAAGTGCAATTGTACTATTCCATTATTCCAAACTTTCTCTAATGTGATGTTTTGTACTCTTGTCTTTTGAAATACCAGAGGAAATTGGATTTTTAGTGCACAATTGCCATACCAAATATCATGCCAG
This sequence comes from Eleocharis quinqueflora, assembly GCA_964058865.1. Taxonomy (NCBI): domain Eukaryota; kingdom Viridiplantae; phylum Streptophyta; class Magnoliopsida; order Poales; family Cyperaceae; genus Eleocharis; species Eleocharis quinqueflora. The sequence goes on from CAXKVX010001302.1 coordinate 92,907, forward strand.
AAATCTATATTATTCCCATTACCAACTAACCTTTTATTATTTATCTGTATAAAATTTGCATATTTACTAACTCCTATCCAAAAATATGAAGCATTATTACTGAACTTATTGTATTTGGCAATAATATTTTTTTTCCATAAGTTATCGTGAGGTTGGAACAGAAATAACCATGCCCATTTACAAATTAATGCTATGTTCATTTGAGTTAATTGCAAAATACCCCATCCACCCAATTCTTTTTTTCTACACAATTTATCCCATCTAATTAAACTTATTTTTTTCTTTCTTTTTTTAGTTCCTTCTCCTGACCACATGAAATTTCTTCTAATTTTATCTATTCTTTTTTCTACCCATTTAGGCATTCTATAAATAGAAATATAATAAAGAGGTATAGATGAAAGTATTGAGTTTATTAAAATTAGTTTCCCCCCTAATGATAACATTTTCCCTTTCCATGAAGATAGTTTGTTTGAAATTTTGTCAATTAACTTTTGCCAATCTTGAGTATTAGGTTTCTTCCAATGAAGTGACTGTTCCAAATATTTTATAGGTAACTTTCCTATTTTACAATCCAATATATTTGCATAATATTGAATTTCATAATTTTCAATATTTAGTGGAATGACTTCTGTTTTATTATAATTTATTTTTAAACCAGTTAAGCCCTCAAATGTTTTTAGAAGCCATTTTAAATTTTGTATCATATTTGCATTAGCTTGAATAAAGATTAGTGTATCATCAGCATATTGAAGATGCATTTTTTTTCTATTATTTTCTAGTACTGGTCCTAAACCATTAAAGTGTTGATGATCTATTCCTTTATGTATGAGTTTAGTTAGACTATCTGCTGCAAGGATAAATAAATAAGTTGATATTGGGTCTCCTTGTCTCAAACCTTTTTTACATTCAAAATATGGTCCTATTTTACCATTGAGCATAACTGCACTATGCCCTTTGACTAATGTCTGTTTAATCCATAATATCCATTGATCACTGAACCCTCTATCTTTCATAATTTTGAATAAATATTCCCAGCTAATATTGTCAAATGCTTTTTTAAAATCAATTTTAATCAGCAAACCTTTTTCTTTTGTTTTGTGCACAGTATGTAATATTTCATGAGCTGATACTATATTTTCTAATATATTTCTCCCTTTCAAAAATGCACTTTGGTTATGGCTAATTATTCTTTGCAAAACTTGACTAATTCTATTTGCTAACACTTTGGTAAATATCTTAAAACTACAATTTATCAGACTAATTGGTCTGAAATCAGTCAATTGACATGCTGCTTTAATTTTTGGTGCAAGTATTATTATAGCTCTATTTAACTTTGATAGATCCAATTTATTTTGGTGGAAGTCTAAAAACATATCAAATAGATCATTTTTAATTATTTCCCAACATTTTTGATAGAATCCCATTGAGAAACCATCCGGACCAGGTGCTTTCTTAGGGTCCATATTCATTACTGCTTGATGAATCTCTTCACTTGTGAATGGCTTAATAAGATCTTCATTTTCTGTAGCAGTAACATTTTCATGTGATTCCCAGATTGTGTTATCAAGCTCTGCCCATAATTCATCTTTTCTACCCATCAAACATTTGTAATGTTGATAAATATATTTAGACATTATCTCCTCATTTCTAATTTCTTTATCTTCTATAAAGAGTGAAGTAATTATGTTTCGTTGTTTATGATAAGTAGCAATTTTGTGAAAATATTTGGTATTAGCATCTCCTTCTTTCATCCACTTATCCTTAGCTCTTTGATGCCAATATGTAGCTTCCAAATTATGTATTATATATAAATCATTTTGGACTGAAGCATAATTGTCTAATTCTATTTCTGTGAACTCTCTTTGTTCTGCCAGAATTTCAAATTCATTTAGTTTATTCAAAGTATCATTTTTTTTATCCCTAATTTCTTTTCTAATATTTGCACTCCATCCCTTTAATTTTTGTCTTATGTTATCCATTTTTAATTTCCAGTCATTTCCTTTATTTAATCCTAATTTCATATTTGACCACCATTCAACCATTTTAAAATAAAAATCTTCCTGCTCACTCCAATTGATTTCAAATCTAAACACATATCTATTGGTGTAATTTTTTGAACCAATTTCCAAACAAATTGCATTATGATCAGATAGTTGTTTGCATAATGCAGTAGAATATGTATTAGGATATAACTGTAACCATTCTGAATTTAAAAAATATCTATCTAGACATGCTCTTTGAGTACTTTTACCTCCCCTATGCCAAGTAAATTTTCTGTTATTACACTTATATTCTATTAAATTTGTGTCTTCAACCCATTTGTTAAAACTAATCATATTTTGTTTAATATATGAGACACCTATTTTTTCACTTCTATTTCTAATAGCATTAAAATCACCTCCAATAATCCAAGGAATATTTATTAAGTGACCTAAGAACTTTAATTCATTCCAGAACTCAGCTTTATTATTATTTGCTGAGGGTCCATATACTGAAGTTATTGCTACTATATTATTATCAGCTCTATTTTTAACTATAGTAGTAATTGTATGAATTCCCAATATCCAGTTAAGTATGTCCAATTTTATTTCATTTATACCAAGCCAAATTCCTCCAGCTGTGCCATTTGCTTTTATAAGGTTCCAAGTGTGTTTAGTGCTAATTTGATCTAAAATTCTCTGAGTAACTATTTCCTTCTTAGTCTCTTGTAGACCTATTATATCAATTCTTTCTTTAGCAATCAAGTCCTTTACCATTTGCCATTTTTCTATTTTACCTAAGCCCCTTATATTCCAATTTAGAACTTTAATCATTTAAAACAACTATATCCTTATCACTGTATTGTTGCTTATGATTTGTACAGAACTTGACTATATTCTCTAAAGTTTTTCCCATCATAACATATTCTTGCTCTCTAAGATCATTTATAAGTTCTAAACAGTTTTTGTTCTTATGTATAATATTAATATCCCACTCAGAGAATAGAGTACCAATGCTATCATCTGAGTAGGAAAGCTGTGATAGAAATTTACCATAAGCTTTGAGCATTGCTTGGTGCTTGATATAGCTTCTTCTAAGGCTTGCTCCATTTGGAGGAGGCTTGCTTGCCTTCCTCTGCACTAGTTGTTGAGAGTTTCCTGTTGCTGCCCTACTGGAATCTCCAGGCCCTTCATTAAACTTGTGCACTGCCTCCTGCTGATGAAGCTGAGCCTTGAATTTCTTCAATTGTTCCCTAAGCAGCTTGTTCTCCACTCTTGCTTCTTCCATTTCATCAACAGGATCTTCTTCAAGGAAAGCTACTTCTTTTCCTTTGCTGAGACAGTGGGTTTCTGGATACTTTTTGCTTGGGTTTATATCATAAAGTCTAGGGTCCTGGATGATATGTTCTGACATAGTGACTTGGGAATTGAAATGGCTTTCGATACAAGGGCTAATCTTTGGCAAGGTTGAGATGAACTGACTAGGTTTTGGCTTTGTAATGAGGTTTACTGTATCATGCATTCCTTTTACACTGCCATATTTTGCAATTTTTTCCTTTGCATCCAATTGTTGTTTCATTTTGTTCATAGCTGCTATTACTTCTTGAGGCAACTAATTGGTAACAGGACTAGATTGAGGTGACTCTATTTCAATATCCAGTTTAACCAGATCGTTATTCCCCATAGGTCTTTGAACTCTAAAGAACATGTAAGGAGGAATCAGATCATAGTCTCCTACTAAAACCTTGATTCTTGCCCAACGAAGATCATCTCCAGTGAATGTGTTTTGGTCCCAATCAGTCAATGTACCAAATACAGACACTATTTTATTTAGAGTATGAAGATCTCTCATATCATAAGGGACTCTGTGTATTCGGATCCAAACTTCCATTGGTTTGACTGTGTGAAAAAGATCAGAAAAATTTGTGGAAATAGGGCACTGGTATGGACCGAGGGTACAAGTATTTTGATCAATTATCCAACGAACACTTTGCTGAGATCCTACTATCAGAAATTGATTTAGACTTATCTTCTTGATCGACCATTTACCAGATTGGGGATAGGAGATTTGAAGACCCGCCATGATTTCCACTTCTCCGATTGAGTCAGGAACTTGCACAATGAAACTGTTTCTGAGCTCATCGTGGAAAGCTTCATACTCTGCGCCACCGAGATTGATTGAATGGAGCATCTTGTTAGCCATATCTTGGTATGGTAAAGCTATTTCTTGATTCAGTAACGAAGCAGATTTGAGCTTGCTAGGGTTAGAAACTGAGACCGATTTTTTTGAGATAGATTTTGTTGAGGTAGATTTTGCTGCAATGAAATTTTCTGAGACGGATTTTGAAGCTGGAGTTGGTTTCGGAGCTGAGATTGCTGATAAAGATTTTGCTGGTATCGAAGTTGGGAGTGGAGCTTTTGAGAACCTTCTTAGAGTGTCACAATTAGCCGCTTTATGGCCTGTTCTGCTGCACCGAAAGCAGATCATAGGATTTCGACAATCACTTGCTCTATGGCCCAATTCACCGCATCTATAACATCTTAGAGATCTACGGTAGGAATTAAGGAACAGTGGAACCTTAGGATGAACCCGCGGCTTATTAGAACCACTGAGACGGTTATTGGAATGATGAGCTGGCCATCTTGCATAATTTCTTGAAAATCGATCATCTCCATTTATCCTTCGTCCATTTGAAAAGATTCCATTGGAAACCGAAGGATGATTTGAGACAATGACACAGTCAGAAGATTTTGGATTTTCTGCGAAGATAGGAGCTGGGGGTATTTGAATCTTGGTATTCTTTGCTACTTCAAGATATGATGGAGGATGAGCCCCAAACTTGGCAATTAATTGGCGATAATACGTCAATTTTGCCACTGGGTAGGCCATTTCACCAGAGGTGAAGGCGAGAAAGAAATGGTCAGGGGAGAAGACCAGGGGAGAAGGCCGGAGAAGATGACCGGAGATAATTGGGATAGAAGACTTTTCTTTCGCTCTTTTCTTTCTCTTGACAACTTTTATACTGATCAAACTTAAATTGTAAATCTTAATAATTATAAAAAGCAGCTAAAATGGAGTAACCCTGTAAATTGCAGGCTTGCAGCTCTATTAATACAACGAATTGGAATTAGGCCCAAAAAAATTACCATGTTAAAATTCAAGAAATAAACGGCCCGTTTGTCCCTCTATCGAAGGCCAGAAATGGCTTTCTATTTCTAGATCGGCCTACTAGGTTTTCTTTTTCTGGACTAATAAAATCGGGATTGTCAAATGCACGAAACGACACGCAAATATCTTCTTGCGTCTTACGTTTCGTTTTAAGAGCATAAGATTTTTCGTGTGGTGAAAATTGCGTTTAGTTAAACGTAAAAAACGTTAAAAACGTTTAATTTTCTTAAATGTTTATCTTGCTAGGTTTATTTTTATGGAATAAATACCGGAAATAAACAGACTATAAATTTGTCCAAAACCCTAAATAGGCAAAATTACTCGCCGAGTGGCTGCCAAGGGCCAAGGCGGTGGTTTTAATTCTATAAAGTGCTAAATTTACAAGGCGAAATTCGGAGCTCTGAAGCTTTACAAGATATATCTCACGGTTGAGATTGAGCTATCTCTTGGTCGATCAACGCTTCAATCCTCTTTCTTTTCTTCCCAAATTATAACCCTAGTTTCACGCTCGAGCATTGCGGCTATCCATGGCGGTTAAGAGAAAAGCCTCCCCACCACCACCTCAGGCCCACTCCGACGAGTACACTTCATCCGAAGAAGAAGAAGAAGAAGAGCAGGTGGTCGCACCTGTCGTCTCTTCCCAAGCGAAAACACCTCAACGCACCCAGGTCGACGAAGACGAATCAGAAACTGAGTCTGAATCCGACTCCGACTCCGACACTGACCCGCCTGAGCCTGCCAAACCCATGATCGTGCGTCACAAACCCTCAGAATCTGAAGATTCCTCCGATGAGGAAGAAGACGAGGAGGAGGAACAGAAGGTGGAGAAGCCGGTGTTGCCTCCAAAGAAAGCTGCATCGGAACCTGAGAAGAAGAAGCCGAAGCTCTCATCAGCTGCTGCTGCACGAATTTGGAGCAATGAGGATGAGATGGCCCTGCTTCGTGCTTTATCAGAGCACCATGCTAAAACTGGTAAACTTCCTGCTTCCAAGGATTATGCATCATTCCTTGCAACTATCAGCGGGTCAATCGGGTTTTCTGTTACCGAGAAACAGCTCAGTAACAAAATTAGAATGATGAAGAAAAACTACTCTAAGAAGAAGGAGAAGGGGACTGATGCGAAAATCTCCAAGCCTCATGACAAGGCTGTGTTTGATATGTCGACCAAATTGTTTAGCGATAGCATCAAAGGGTTGAAAAAGGGGGTCAAGCCAGAAAGCAAGGCTGATACAGATACGGAGAATGGTGGTGTTTCTGGTGTTGGTGAGGCCAATGATCGAGTGGCTCATAGTGGTGCAGCCAATGGTGATGCTCTAGCAAGGTCCAACTTTCATTTTAGATCATTTATTGAGGACTTGATCAAGGAACAACGAGTGCCGAGTTGGCTTACGGTTGAGGACGTAGTTGCACAAATTGGGGAGTCAAGGGTGAAGAAAATGAATGCAAAAATCAAGGTCATGAGGATTGAGGCCATGAAATTGCATGCTAGCAAGGAGAACGTGAAGGCCGAGTTGTTTGCTACTCTTGGAGAGGCGATGGCTGATGAGTAGTTGATGAGATTATTGCTCGATTTTGTAATCTTCTTGCGTATGAAAATGAGAATCTAATGTATTCTGGGTTATGATTTTGGTACCAGTACTTTATTTGGGGCATATCAGGATTATTGCTATGGTAGAACTATTTTCTAGTTGACTTGAAAAAATGTTTTGTATTAGCTTTTATATCAAGTAATCTTAGTGCATCATTAATTAATCCTGCGATTTTGTGTTTGTTTTATACTTGAGCTGGGTAATAGTCCTATATGGGCATAATGCCTTGTGATCTTTTGGAAAGAGAAATAATGTAGCTTTCAACTCGCTGATCGCCTGATCAGATGAGATGATTCATCTCTCTTTATGTAAGGCTCTTAGAAATGAGGAGTAATTTGTTCTTTGTACTTTGCAAGCAAGCAACAAAGTGAAAAGATTGCCATTTTTCTCTCTTATATGTTAATTACTGATACAATACTTTATTTCAAAGATTCTCAATTATATTCAGAACTACATTTCCTAAATATTTTGAGCACATGAGACCAAAAGTGTTCGAAATTTAGCTGTGTTAATCATGAGAATTGAACAATGGAACAAGCTTTGGATGCACCTGAGATTGTTGAGTGGTCAATTTTCAATTTAGCCTAGCACAGATAAAATACACCGAAAGAGTTATTTATTCTTAATTCTACAACTTGTCTATTTTTTAGTATTTCATATTTGGTCGAAAGAGTTATGTTACAATTTCATATATAGAGCATGGCTAAAATAATATGCATAGCACAACACATATAGGTCAATAAATTGAGATTTAAGTTTTTCAATAAATTCTTCATATGAAAATATTGTAGGAAAATAAATTTCGTGATTTTTAGAGCTTTTTTGCTATTTTTTAAATATTTTTTAAAAACAGTCCAGATTTAATACTACAAAAGTGTCATTTCTTGAAGAATTACGAAATTTTATTTCCTACAAGATTTTGATATGAAGAATTTATTGAGCAATTTAAATATCAATTTAATGACCAAATTAAATACAAATGATCCCATAGTACGTTATGTGGTGTACTATGCATATTATTTTAGCCATGCTCTCATATATATATATATATATATATATATATATATATATATATATATATATATAAATTTATCCTTATTTTATGCACCTTACTGTGAATAATAATAATATTATCAATTTATAAGAATCAATAATTGATTATTGATATCAATAAATAAATAATAATGCCTTTATCGCCTGATTTTCTAGCGTGAATCCCTTTACAACCAAACATGTCACAGATCGTCAGTACCAAACTAAAAGACTCGCTATATAATTAGATACAACAAAGTTCAACAAATAAACCAGATTCTCAGCAACAGGTAACAGGTGAGGCCGCATCTCCTGCTTCCACGCCTCCTCTCCACTCGACGTGGTCTTTCTTACCCCTCTCTCCTCTTCTCCATGGCAGATTCTTCTATGGGAGCTCTGGTTCCTTCTGTGGCCAAGACGGATGGCGTTCCCGTCGCCGCGTCTGCGTCTGAGACTACCGACGCAGGCGGAGGAACTTCGATTGACGCCATGGAGGCCACGGCCGCGCAAAGCGGAGCTCCTGGCAATGAGGTCTCAGTTCCGGCGGCTACTGGTTCGGCTGGGGAGATAGATAGGGATCTTCTGTGTCCGATTTGCATGGGGCTGATAAAGGATGCGTTTCTCACTTCCTGTGGCCATAGTTTCTGTTACATGTGTATCGTCACGCATTTGAATAACAAAAACGATTGCCCCTGTTGTACCCACTACCTGACAAAGAGCAACCTGTTTCCTAATTTTCTTCTTGACAAGGTTTGAATTTGTTCAATGTTGCATGAAAGTTCTGGTTCTTCAGCTCATTTAGTATCAAATTGCTTGAATTGAGGCAGCGCATGTCTACTATTAGAACGTTGATCATTACCCTGTTTTATATGACAATTTTGAATTATATAAACTAATAATATTTTCAACTAATTTAGGCAATAAGAAGGATATCAGCACGTCAGATTGCGAAAACTGCAACACCCATTGAGCATCTCCGGTTCTTACTACAGCAGGTCACAAATCATTCCTGCTTCTATTATATGCGTCCGTTATTTACTTGTTTGTTCGTTCCTTAAAAATTCAGATTATGTGCAGGGATGTGAGATGTCAGTTAAGGAATTAGACAGCATAATAACGCTTCTTTCTGAGAAAAAAAGAAACATAGAGCAGCAAGAATCTGAGACGAACATGCAAATATTGTTGGTTTTCTTGCACTGCCTTAGGAAACAAAAGATGGATGAGCTTAACGAGGCTAGTTTTCTTTCTCCTATTGCTTATTTACCTATTTATGTGTGTTCATTTTGTCCATGTTATATGGGTAGAAGTGTAGAACTTACAAAGCTACTATAGTTTCATGAAAAAAAATTATTTATTTGCATAGGTGGTTGTTACCAATCCATTTTTATTGGTTTCGGTAATTACAACTTAATAGATGTTTTGGATTGAATGATGACTGAACTATGGTCAAGAAGGAATGGTTCTGGTGTTTTGCTCTTGGTTGAACTGATCAGATATGGTACTGATAAGTTTTGGTTGGTAGCAGACCTGACATGTGTTGATATTTTGCAGCATTTTTCTTTTGGCATTGATTTTTTTCTCTTTGGAAATTGGAATGAAAACTATGTTAGGTTAGTTAGACCATTGCGAGGGCCCAACATTTTGGTTTGATTCTCTGTATTAGCCCTTTAATAGAAGGAATTGGTCCTCCCTCCTTTCCAGTACTGTTACTGTCTGTTAACTTTGTGCTGATATAATAGGCCATAATTGCCAGTACCATCTTGTCCCCTCTTTGCTGGTTCAGTACCTTAGAAGGATTAAATTTACTATCACATTGTACAAGTTTAACCAAAATATTACTTGGGATCCAACAGATCCAAACTGATCTTCAATACATAAAAGAAGACATAAGCTCAGTAGAGAAGCATAGAATGGAGCTGCATCGGGCCAAGGAACGATACTCAATGAAGTTACGTACGCTAATGGATGACCCCCCTACTCTCTCATGCAGGCTGCCATGGACCCACTCGTCAGACAAGCACAGTGGCATCTTTTTTTCCAATAATTCGGTAGGTTCTCTTGCTGGATCATGCTCTGGTGGTGTTTTGCAAAACAGAAAGACAGATATGAAAGGTCAGGTTGTTAGTGCCCATCAAGGGTTGCAAAGACGAGATGGATTTACTGGCTTCGAACCGGCTGGACCAGCTCCAGTGCAGTCAGGAGCTGTCATGGCTAGAAAGAGAAGGGTTCAACAACAGGTCTAAACTTTTTTTTATTACCCAACCTTTTGTTCTCTGTACAAGTATTCTGGGCTTTTGCATGCAGCACTCATCAATTTCATACATGCATCTCATTCTACAAATTTTAAAATATCTTCCAAATGACATAGGATGGAACATAGATTTATTTTCAAGTTCTGACAACTTGACCTCAAGTAACAGATAATCTCTGTTTCTTTCCTGTCACTGTGCTAACTAGATTCTTCTAAGTTTCCACAATGATATAGTATAATACTAAACAAAGATTTAACAATAGATTCAAAGATAGTATTATTTTCTTATTGAGATAATTCTTTTTTATAGATTCTATCATTCTACATAAAATTTCCTATACAAGAGCAAGATATGAGCTACATATGTATTATTCTTCTTGAAGCTGGGGAGATAATATTAAACTGATTGTATTTACGAAATTAGGGATTGAATTATTGTAACTGATTTTTCCTTTCACATCAACTTTCAAATGAGGAAGATGTTCTTTCTTTAGTGAGGCTATTTGATTCAACTTAATATGAAAAGTTTCAGAGCAATTTGGCCATTTGTTGACCACTTTTGTTCATTTCGTTGCTGGCTTTATATATAAATAACCAGAAAAATATATATACTAAGATGAAAGCACTAAATATTTTCATAGTAACTATGTTACGTGCTTGCTCTTGCCTCCTTTTCAAGATATGTTTTCAAATTTTTGTTTTGTATTTAAAATATTCTTGTATTCATTGTTGCTTTTTTTTCTTCCTTTTTGGTGATTTATGTAGTTCAACGAGCTTCAAGAGTATTATTTACAAAGAAGGCGTGTTGCTGCAAACAAGGGACGCAGACAGGAGAGAGAAGCAAGTTCACATTGCAGAGAAGGATACCATGCTGGTCTCGAGGATTTCCAGTCTGTTCTGACTACATTCACCCGCTACAGGTACTTTATGAAATATTGATCTGAAAGAAGCCAATCAATTTCATTTCCTTTATCATAACATGATTAACTTTGGTTGTAGCCGATTGCGTGTCATAGCTGAAGTAAGACATGGTGATCTGTTTCAATATGCTAATATTGTATCTAGGTCAGTTATTTCATGCAAGGAGATTTTGTTACTGTATATAGATTATAACGTAACTTCGCCTATGTTTTACATAGCTGGTCCCAAGCCTGGAAAGGAGGAGGGTTGTGATAGGCTTGGTGAGCCAACGTAAAAATTCAGCCAATCTTATCGAAATGAAATCCATTATGGGATTCATTTCTAGCCTACTCCAACTTGTTTGGGACAAATGGCTTCGTTGTTGTTGTATATATATTATTAAGTGTTTCTTTCGTTCTGTAAATTTGGTTAATATTTAATGCAGCATAGAGTTTGATCGAGATGACGAGCTGTTTGCCACTGCTGGAGTCTCAAAACGAATCAAAGTCTTTGAATTTTCTACTGTACGTCATTTTATCTTTGGATGGACCTGTTTGACATGAATTTAATCAATGAATTAACTTTTATGCCTATGTTTTTTGAAGGTTGTAAATGAGTCAACCGAGGTACATTGCCCTGTAGTTGAAATGGCGAGCAGATCAAAATTGAGTTGCCTTAGTTGGAACAAGTATTCGAAGAATATAATTGCAAGCAGTGATTATGAGGGAATTGTTACTGTTTGGGATGTAAATACTCGACAGGTACAAGATGGGTGCTTTGGAACTAATATGTTTGCAAGTGACATGTACCATCTATTATGTTTGAATTAGCACCGCCCAGCTTTTATGCAATATGCAAATTGTGCAGAACCAAGGTTAAAAAATGTATCTCCTCCTACGCTTCGCCTTCAATGACTGATAAGATTGTTTGGCCGTAAGCCTCAATGGTCTTCAACCGGTTTGTAGTTGACAGTAGTTGTTTCAAACTACTTTACATTTTTGTACAAATTAGCCTGCCTTTTCATCTCATTTATTCAAGCCCAACATATGAAATTCTTAGCTTTAGTTAGGCTTGTGAAAAAAAATTAGCTTTTGTAGAGCTAGGATCAAGATCATCAGTATATTAGTCAGAATTTCATGAGCTAATTGTAGACATCTCAAGTGTGTTAGTTTAGTTATAATTAAGTGTTGTTTTAAAAAAAACAAACATATTGGGTCACGGGTTCGAGTCGTGGAAACAGCCTCTTGTAGAAATGCAGGGAAATGTTGCGTACAATGACCCAAAGTGGTACGATCCTTCCCCAAACCCCGTGCAAGCGGAAGCTACGTGCATCGGGCTGCCCTTTTTTTTCAAAAAACAAACATATTGGGTCTTATTTGAAATATGTAATGATGTTATTCTCCAGAAAATGGAATATCTTGTTGAAGGTTGTTTCCTTTCATGTTTTTAGAGTGTCATGGAATATGAAGAGCATGAGAAGAGAGCATGGAGTGTTGATTTTTCCTGCACTGAGCCTTCTAGGCTTGTATCTGGTAGTGACGATTGCAAGGTAAAATTTATGTTTAATCAGTAGCTTTTAAAAAAATGGAGTGCAGTATGATTATAGTTCTCTCCCCTCATCTGGTTAAAAACAGGTTAAGGTGTGGTGCACAAACCAAGAATCAAGCGTGATAAACATTGACATGAAGGCCAACATTTGTTCGGTTAAGTACAATCCTGGTTCAAGCATGTATGTCGCTGTAAGTATACTCAGCTGTTTATGTGATTCTCCAGACATCGATGATATCTTTCTCCTTTCACCTCATTTATGTTTTTTAATGTCAGGTTGGTTCGGCAGATCATCATATACATTATTATGATCTAAGGAACACTAACACACCTGTACATATTTTTGGGGGGCACAGAAAGGCTGTTTCTTATGTTAAGTTTCTATCTACCAATGAGTTGGCTTCTGCATCAACGGATAGTACATTGAGATTGTGGGATGTGAGAGAGGAATACTCCCCTGTATGTGCTTTTCAAATTCTCTCTCTCTCTTTTTTTTTTTGAAACTCTTGGCAGGAGCTCCCAAGCTTTGCATTTAACATCCAATTTTTTTTTAACATCTGCATACATGATTCACTAAACCATAGCCTACACTCGTACCTATGTAATTGGAAGCAACACATGAAATAAACCGGAATTGACGACATGACTGAGTTGACTAGTTGCAGTCCCGTAAGACTAATTTGCCCTTCCAGCCCTGCAACCTTCGCTCGATTTTCTCAATCAGTACGGCATAATCCCTACGAGTTGGTCTTTTTGTTGAGAGGTAGGCCCAGATACGTGCAAGGTAGAGAGCCCCTCTTATAAACCAGAATGCTTTGGATACGAGACATGTGAGCATCATCAATGTCAATTGGGATGAACACACTTTTTGAAAGATTGATTTGTAGCCCTGAAACAGCTGCAAATATTTGTAATACTAAACTAGGATGAGCGTGTCATCATCTGCCACCGTCAATATGACTGATTGAGAGAATTTGCTAGATAGTTGTCTAGGTAGCGTTACCTCCGTTGCCTGTAGCATTCATTGCAGTACGTCCACTCCCAGTATGAAAAGCATGGGGGACTGCATAATCTTGTCGTAATCCCCTCCTGTGTGAGAAGAACCTGTCACACATGCCATTGACTATTACTCTTGAGGAGGAAGATTGCAGCAATTGTTTGATCCATTGTATCCATCTCTGAGGGAAGCCACACACCTCCGTGATGTTGTAGAGGAACTCCCAGTGAAGCGAATCAAATGCCCTGGCAAAGTCCACTTTGAGAAAAACGCATTGGTTACCACTTTGTTCAACCTCAGCTAGCATTTCTCTGATTGCAGAAAAATTATCTGCAATATGCCTTCCATGCACAAATGCTGTCTGGTTTGGATGAATCAGAGATGGTAGTTTTGGTTGAAGTCTGTTAGATAGGATTTTGGATTTTGGGCCGCCTCTTCTAGGTCAGGTTTTGAAGCTGCATCCTCCCTTCGAAAAGCCCGCTTCTTTCTATCTTTCTTAAACGATCTCCTTAGTTCAGCAGTCTTCCTTTGTGTGACCTCTCCTACAACAGTTGAAACATCTCCCTCTCCATTCCAGGAAGGTCGGATGGGGGGAAAGGAAGGCGGGTAGGGCTGTGTTTGGACACATAGTATATAGTGTTTTTTGGGGTTGTGGGGGTTGTGGGGGAAGATGGCCTGGATGAGGGTGGCGGAATGGTAGGTGAGGTGGAGCGGCTGGAACCCTTGAGGGTTTGTGCATAGGAGGGGGGTGAGTACGGGCGGTAGGGTTTGGCCTTCATGGTTTCGGCGCCCTTCTCTTGCCTTGCACCACTGTCCACTCGCCACTCATTCTCTCCCTCTCTCTTTTCTCTTCCTTTTCTCTCCTCACCTCCGCGCTCTCTCTCTCAGTTTCATCTTTTCGGTTGTTATGGCAGATTATAAAAAAACTAACTGCAGTTTATTTATATTTAACTTAATGATTACATGAAAGTTTTCTTTTGCAGATAAGGCTCATTGTTCTAATGTATTTGCAAATTACTCTGAACATTTCTGAAAGATGCAATCTTTAGATTAGGATAATGACATAGATATATTCCATGAAACATTGAGAAATTTGATCGTAAATCTAAATAATTTTTAGTTTTTTTCAACCGAAAGAGTTGTGGTGTGTTTGTTGCTAATGTGTGTGACATTGAGTTTATTTGCAAAATTAGGACCAAATCTGTCCAGTCTAGGTATGTCGCAGTTGGTGTTCCTGTGATAACACCGAAACACGTGTTTGGAAATTTTACATGCGATACCGTCTATTAGCCGTAATCTCGTGGTTCTGAATCTGATAATTTGATTTCTTGCTCAAACTTTGAATCATGGCTCTTATGCTTTTGAATCTTTCAGGTAAGGATGTTTAAAGGCCACAAGAATGAGAAGAATTTTGTGGGATTATCTGTGAATAATGAGTATCTTGCTTGTGGGAGTGAAACAAATGAAGTTTATGTTTATCACAAGGTATGTTATTATCCTTATGTACCGACTTGCTATGTACTATTTAGGGACTGCCTTTATAATAACTGGTACTACAAATTTTTTACTGGACTAATGCAGTCAATGATGTCTGGAACCATCATGTAGTGGACTTAGCAGAAAAAATCCAAAATTGTTAATTGATGCCAAACCTAGTATAATGCTTCCCTCATATTGCTAAGTTCATTTGGATCGACTGTAAAGTTGCCAGATTTAGCTCTCCCTCTCTCTCTCTCTCTAACTGGACACACCATTACAGGCTATCTCCAAGCCAGCAGCCTCACATAAATTCGCAGCATCAGATTTAGATGATCCAGAGGATGACAATGGTTCTTTCTTCATCAGTGCTGTATGTTGGAAAAGTGACAGTCCGACAATGTTAACTGCAAATAGTCAAGGCACTATCAAAGTACTAGTTCTTGCCGCTTAAATAGATGGATACATGTAGCAATATTTCATTTGTAGAAATCTTGTCAATTTGTAAATCTTACTACGGCAATGTATACCCTAGGTGCCATTTCTGGGACAATCAGATTCATTGTACAAGCAAAATATGCATGTACCATGATGGTCTCACAAAAATTGCGTAATATGAAATATATGTCGGTTTTGGTCTTACGAAAATGGAGTAATATGGAAATATATGTAGGGTTATGTAACATAAAGTTCAATAACTTCTCATTGTACAGTCTCTTCTCTTTTATTAAGCAATTCAAACAAAATTGACGAAACTTGGGAACCGTATCCTCTGCGCTCAGTTAATTTGGATCGTCGTCGGATTAAAAATTAATGTTTGATCGTCACTCATATGATTTAGGAAGGTCGTTGATTAATCTGACGGTCCGTATTAACCTACGCAGAATGAGCACAAAATATTGCCTAGAATGAGCACGAAAAACAAAAAGAAAACAAAACAAAAAAAAGGCTAAAAGAAACAGACACAAAGAAAGAAGTTATATTAAAGCTGTAGGTTACTGAGACGTGTACACGTCTGTATCAGTGTGGATCCAATTTAACAATTCTCTATTTGAAGTCAGCAAGTACTCTCTGTGTGTACGTTCATTGCCAACATAAATAATACTTTTAACTACCCCACAACAAGCCAAAAAGTCACATAAAAACAGTACAATTGGATATTTTCAAAAGACAAAAAATGGGAAACGTCTCTAAATTCTAAAAAAACATTTTTTTCAATTGTTAAAGCAGTACATTACATTTTACACTACAAGCACAGACCTTTGTTTAAATTTTAAAACGTCATAAATACCGAGTAAATGCTGGTGGCCATAATATATGAATAGTTGCTTTCGACCTAGAGGATTGGAGTTGGAGAATACTAAACAAAAGAATTGGCTAGATCTTTGTTGTGTTAGGAATGAAGGGGCGCGTTGAGTTGTGTAAAAGGAGGCGTCTCGACCATTTGTGGCCTTTAGATGAGGTCACGAGGCGCTCAAGTCTAAATGAAATCCCATCTCTGCATCGCATACAAATATACAATACCATCTCTTGGCAAAGAGAAAATGCTAGTCGACTTAATTCCAACGTACCTTTTCACGCTGCTCCTCTGCTCACAAACCTGAAACCTCACTTATAAAGTCACTTTTGTTTGGTAATCTCATTACATGATGCGTAGTTCCAAGTAACCATAGGTGTGGCACTGTACTGACAGATGGATCATGTTAAAGTAATTGGAACATGAGATTGTGACTTGCTACGCCACCATATATATATATCACTGGAATTTGCCACAGAATTCGGACTGCAGACTTGCGAAGAGTCAAGAGTCAAGACATGATCTCTACTCTCGGTACTTTTTGTGACATTAAAAATACCTACACGGCTACACGGTAGCTGCACAGCAGTGGTTACAGGCCAAACCAAGAATACCTTGTCTCTATATTACCGATTTACCGTCCCTGGATGAAATGAAACGCCATTTCGTGATTTCTGATAGTTTATATTAATTTATTAATGGCCGACGCTACACTTTGTTTTCTAATTCTATCTAAAAAAAAATCCATTTTTGCCAGTTAGACCCAGGAATAAGTATGATATTGATATACGCCTACAGGCTACATCCGATAATGCACACTATATATATAAAGAGCACCTAAACCAGCAATCAGACAAGCCAATACTTAATTGAGAGCTAAACATTAATTAAACAGTCTATAACTTCTCTCAAGAAAGCTCTAAACCAAAACCATTCTTAATTACAAGTTCGAACACCATGGCAACCACTTTTCGTAATGCACCATTCAATGACTTGAGCGGCTGCTCCGACTCACCGGCGAGCAGTTGCAACTTGGCATCCTTCAAATCCGCACCTTTGAACAACCACCAGGAAGTCGATTCCTTTGACGACTATGATTCAGACGAAGAAGAACCAAATTATAAATCTCTTTATGATAATAACCTGCATAATGGCGAACCCTCGATCCATGACCCAAGAGACGAGCGCACATCGGACTCGTGGATCAAGCGCAACCCGACCTTGATTCGACTCACTGGTAAACACCCATTCAACTCAGAGCCTCCGGTACCACGGCTCATGCAATTCGGGTTCATCATTCCAGTGCCGCTTCACTATGTACGTAACCATGGTTCGGTGCCACGGGCTGATTGGTGCACATGGACTGTGGATATTACTGGTCTGGTCCAGCATCCACTCCGGTTCACCATGGACCAGCTGGTGCATGACTTCAAACCAATAGAGATTCCAGTAACACTTGTCTGTGCTGGTAACCGACGCAAAGAACAGAATATGGTGCAGCAAACTATTGGGTTCAATTGGGGCCCAGGTGCCATATCCACGACAATCTGGCGCGGAGTCCGTCTAAGTGATGTACTGAGGAGGTGTGGCATAATGGCTCGGAAAGATGGAGCATTAAATGTTTGTTTTGAAGGGTCTGATGAGCTGTCTGGAGGTGGTGGATGCCGATATGGTACAAGTATTAGGCGAGAGGTGGCAATGGATCCTGCTAGAGATATCATGCTTGCATACATGCAGAATGGAGAGGTTCTATCCCCTGATCATGGATTCCCGGTACGAGTTATAGTTCCTGGTTTCATAGGAGGTCGAATGGTGAAGTGGCTCAAAAGAATTATTGTTACTACACAAGAGTCTGATAGCTATTACCATTACAAAGATAATAGAGTCTTGCCTTCTCATATTGATGCAGAATTAGCCAATGCTGAAGGTACATACACACCTTCTCCCATTTTCTTTTTAGTAAATCGCTTAAAAGTTTTGTTTGTTCAAGGGCTAAAGATAATGGTTTGGGTTTTGAAGCATGGTGGTATAAGCCAGAATATATCATTAACGAGCTTAACATCAACTCTGTTATTACAACTCCCGGGCATGACGAAGTTCTCCCTATCAATTCGGTGACAACGCAAAAGCCGTACACACTTAAAGGTTATTCATACTCAGGTAGTAACAATATATAATTAAGACAATATATTATTGCTATATTTCTTTTTATATATAGAGAATAGAGATGCTAGATATACACATGTTGAATAAAGACAATATATAATTAATTACATGTGCTTTTTGGACCATGTTTATTTATCAGGAGGGGGTAGGAAGGTAACACGAATAGAGATAACACTTGATGGAGGTGAGACGTGGCGGGTGTGCGCACTCGACCATCCCGAAAAACCAACTAAATATGGAAAATATTGGTGTTGGTGCTTCTGGCAATTGGAGGTGGAGGTGCTGGATCTGCTTGGTGCCAAGGAGGTGGCTGTTCGTGCATGGGATGAGTCACTTAATACCCAGCCTGAGAAACTCATATGGAATATTCAGGTATACATGAAATTAAACCCAGATTAATAAAATAAATTAGATAAATACAGTGATTGTATCGGTTGTTTGGCACAATTGATGTTGTAAGCAAACTGAGTTTGTCACAGAATTTTAAATGAATTAAAATTAATTTGCTCACAAAAAATTACTGTATACGCATTAATTTTCTGACCATGTTTAATCACATTAACATCAACATAGGCATTAACTAGTACCTTGCCGATATAGAGATACATTATTGAAGGGTTTATTAATTGCCCTTATCTTGTGTTTGATCCTTTAATAAATTCGAATAAATCTTTGAATAAAGACACTAATGATTTGATATATATATATATATATATATATATATATATATATATATATATATATATATATATATATATATTCAGGGAATGATGAATAATTGCTGGTTTCGAGTAAAACTCAATGTGTGCCGGCCCCACAGAGGAGAGATCGGTCTAATCTTTCAGCACCCTGTCCAGCCTGGAAACCAATCCGGTGGTTGGATGGCTCGTGAGGCGCATTTTGAAACATCCGAGAGTGCCCAATCTCTAAGGAAGAGCATGTCTGCTCCCTTCATGAGCACCTCTACACTACAATACACCATGACTGAGGTGCGTAAGCATTCCAGTCGGGACTCCGCATGGATCGTGGTCCATGGCCAAGTTTATGATTGCTCAAGTTTTCTCAAAGACCACCCAGGTGGTGTAGATAGCATATTAATCAATGCCGGGACGGATTGTACTGAAGAGTTTGACGCCATCCACTCTGACAAGGCGAAGATGCTGCTTGACATGTATCAAATTGGCGAGCTTGTGACCTCAGATGATGGTTCTGATCCGTCAAATCTCATAACCATAAGTGAGAACTCTAAAGTTTCAGCTGTGGCACTTGCTAATCCACGTGAGAAGGTTCGATGTACACTTGTGTATAAGAAAGATATCTCATATGATGTCCGCTTGTTTCGTTTTGCACTGCCATCTCCTGACCAGGTGCTTGGCCTTCCAGTCGGGAAGCACATTTTCGTCTATGCCAGTATCGACGGCAAGCCGTGCATGCGTGCTTATACACCGACCAGCCCGGTTGATGAAGTTGGGCATGTTGATCTTGTTATAAAGATCTACTTCAAAGGAGAGAACCCAAATTTCCCCAATGGAGGTCTCTTGTCGCAGCATCTGGAATCTCTTCCTATTGGATCAACCATTGACATCAAGGGTCCGGTTGGTCATATTGAATACACGGGCTGTGGGAAGTTTCTGGTCCATGGCAAAGAAATGTTCGCAAAGCGGCTTGCTCTAATTGCAGGTGGATCCGGGATTACACCGGTGTACCAGATTATCCAAGCAGTGTTAAGGAACCAACCTGAAGACGCTACCGAAATGCATCTGGTGTATGCGAACCGGACAGAAGATGACATACTATTGAGGCAGGAGCTAGACCGATTGACCAGTAAATATCCCGACCGGTTCAAGGTTTGGTACGTCATAAGTCAGATCAAACGGCTAAAGGAAGAATGGTGTTACAGTGTTGGACATGTGGATGAGAGCATCCTCCGGGAGCATGTGCCTACTGGCGGAGCCGATACAATTGCACTGGCTTGTGGGCCACCTCAGATGATCGAATTTGCAGTGATACCAAATCTCGAGAAGATGAGCTATGATGTTGCAAATTCTGTCTTTGTATTCTAAGCTGCTATAGCCAGTTACAGCATATATATGCATTATGTATTAAAATATGATAGAGGTTCTTTTTGAGGCAATAAATGTATAAATTTAGACTAATCAGTAATGGATTATTAGTTTTGCCAGTATTGATTTTCTCTACTTCATATCTTTTTTCGAACAGTTACGAACATTTACCCAAAAGCCCAAAAGCCCAAAAGCCCAAAAGCTTCAACCCTTCTCCGTCGTCAGTCAGTCTCGCGTTCTTTCTCACACATGACAATTGACACAGCGGTTCTCTCAAGTGAGTCTCAACTAGCTCCGCCTCCGTGCTTGGCTGCTTACACCACACCACACCACACCACACCACACCACACCGTGCCAAAGTAGACAACTAATCAAGGGAAGGCGCCTTTCCAATCGATTGAACAAGAACAAGAAAAGAACAAGAGCATAGAAATGGGGAAGATGCCTCCCTCCATGCGATCTGCCAAGCTCCCTCTCTCCCTCCCTAAATCCAAGCCCTCCATGCCTTCCTCTATGCCCCACCTTTTGACCCAGAAACCCAAATCGAAGCCTAAACGCAACACTTCAAACCCTAGTCCCCAACCCCAAGCAACCAACTCTCCACCCAACCTACTCTCCTCGCCTTCCCTCTCCTCCGCCATCACCACTTCCACCTCTCTCCTCTCTCGCTCCTCTCCCCCTTCTCCCAATTCCCTTCTTCAATCCTTTTGTCTCGCCGGCGCCACCTCAGCAGATGCTATCTCCTTCTTCAACCACCTCTCCAGTTCCCCTTCCTTCACCCCCGATAACTCAACCTTTCACACACTCTTATACCACTGTATCTCTTCCTCCCGTGACATCTCTCCGGTGCTTCGAGTTTTCGACCTTATGTCAGAGTTCTACCACCCGCCTGATGCCGCCTCATTGGACCTATCCATCCGAGCTCTATGCTCTAATCCCAAATCACCACGACTGGACGATGCTTGTTCCCTTATTCTGAAATCACCTGTTAAACCGGATGAATACACTTATAACTTCTTGATTCGCCGACTTGCCAGGGATCGGCCGGTGAGCTCTGTGAATCATTTTATCGAACAGGTTAAAAGCAAGCTGTCTATTCAACCTAATGTTATAACCTACACCATTTTGATCGATGCATGGTGTCGTCACGGTAACCTACGAGAAGCTACGAGGCTTGTCAAAGTATTATCTGATAATGGATTCAAACCTGATGTTTATGTGTACAACACGATCATGAAGGGGCATTGCATGCTCGATGATTGTGGCGGGGTAATGGATGTGTATAATAAGATGAAAGATGAAGGGATTGAGCCTGACCTCATTACGTACAATACACTTGTGTTCGGGCTGTCAAAAGCCGGCATGATGCCTCAAGCAAAGAGAATTCTGAAGCTCATGGATGAATCGGGTCACTTTCCAGATGTGGTCACATACACGTCTTTGATGAATGCCATGTGTAGAAGAGGTGAAGCTATGGAAGCACTGGCACTTCTCACTGAGATGGAAGAGAGAGGATGTACACCTAACGATCATACATATAATACGTTAGTTATGGGTTTGTGCAAGGCACAGTATTTGGATGAGGCTATGGAGCTGTTCCATGTCATGGTTACCAAGGGAATGAAAATGGATGCACCAACTTATGCCTCTCTTGTTAGGGTTTTGTGTCGGTCAGCTAGAATTTCGGATGCCTATGAGGTGTTTGATTTTGCGACTGAGAGCAAAAGCTTGCCTGAGGTGTCAGCTTATACTGGACTTGAGAATTCGATTAAATGGGTCCAGAAAAGGAAAGCTTAATCTATATCTTGGTTAGTTCTCTGTGATTTTCTGCCAGATTAGTGGAATCAATTCATAATTTGGGTCATCTTGAGTAGGAGTTAGATTGCCTATATTACCAAATTGTCTATATGTAAGTCTGGTTTTAAGTGGATTCTTTAGGAAAAAACTTTTGCTAGCTTGTATTTTAAGTGTGAAGCATGGCAAGCGAAATTTTTAAACACCAACAGCCAATTTCTGTTTGCACCTTACTGTCTGAAAGTTCACAATTTTATTTTGTTTCTTGTAGCTACTTCCAAAGTGAGATGTTTTGCAACACTAGATTGAGAATGAATTGCAAGACAGATGAACCAAACCAGTATTGGAGTGACTTGAGTGCCTGCATCTCCTGCTCTATAGTATTTTTTATAACAAATGTAGCAGTTTTGTTCTGAAGTTCTATATAAGTTTTTTTAAGTCACATTGAAATGCTGTTTTTGTGTTGTCATTTTTGTACGTGATACAGAGCTGAACTCGAAGAACAAAAATTAAGAATTTTGTTGGACATTTAATTGGTGCAGTTCAAGTTATTAGCATGTGTCAGTTCTTTAATAATTACAATTTTAAAATTAATTTATAGAACCAGTATCTACAATGATAAGTACAATTCACTGCATATTTGCGATGAAGCCATAGATGTGGACTTGATAACTCGAGATTCTCATCTAGCTCTACAAGTAGAATCTAATGGATCACACCCATAACTTCCGAATAGATTTAATTTTTTTAGAAGAAAAAAAATGGAGTGGTTTAGACTTGTCAAATGTGTGAGACGATCACGAAACAATATATTTTTGTTAATCGTTTTGTTATTTAAACGAAGTAATTTTTTTTACCGTAATTATTTTGTTTATCACGAAACAAAACGAAAAACTATTAAACGAACTCTCTAAGTGGGGTTGCCATTGATAACTTTATAATGTGTAATTTTGACTTTTTATGAATAATGTTTGGGTTCTTGAAAAGTCGCAAAATATGAGTATGCAGGAAAATAGAAGAAAAAATTCCCAATGATTGTCACGAATTCAATATCAAGGACAATTCATCGGATATTTGGGTTCTTTATGCATGCTCCTTGGTTTTAACTATCTGATGCTGGAAAACATATCAGGACTCACTAGACACATTAAGTACAAAACTATGTGGGAAAAAAGCTAATCAGGCTAATTGAGGTGCGAATCCCTTGACAACCAACTTTTAACTAATATTAAATTAACTTTAGAATTTTGACAAAATATACAACACTTTATAGACATATTTTTAAACTTATGAACTGATTATATTTCAAAATTTATGCAAATTAAATGTTAGTTGTTATTTTTTTAAAAGATTTTTCTTGTGTATAGGAGTTCTCGAAACCCCCAGCATTTATTATTAAACGTTTCTTAATGAGATATCCATCTTTATGGTGATGAAAAAGTTTGAACCCATAACATCTTAAAAATTATTATAATTAGCTACTACTAGACTACTAGATCATTCGCTTATTTTATTAAAGATCACTAAATATGAATAGTTGCAAAAGTCATATAATTTTAATTATCCTGAATGAAATATCAAATATACTCCAATTACAAAAAAAAAAAAAATCTAAAATACAAGAAAAATATATTTATGAAGAATCCCACCCGGCTAATTGTCGGCTTCTCTTGTTAAACATAAGTTTTCTGGTTTCTCCTTCGTCTCTCATTGGTTTCTTTTTTGCCTCTGCCTGTAAAATGCAAAAAACTGAAGTAGCTAAAAAATTCAACCGAGCCAATCCATTTTGATCGTGCCATTCAAATTTATCGGACTTGGCTTATTATTTTCTTACAATAAATAATTAAGAGTTACTTTCGCTTGGTTTTGCTACACTCGTGCTCAATTCCAACGATACTTAGAGGTGTCAAAGGTGTAAAAATTCATGCGAATGTAACTTGTTGGTTATATTGTTTTTGAGAAACTTAATGGATTATACTTTTATAATTTGTTGAATAGAGAAACAATTTTTAATCTAGTGGCAATTGGCAAAGATAATTTTCTTTAATACGCATGAGTTCAAAATTTGAATAAACATATTTTAAGAACACTTATTGAGCAATTTGGCCATCAAGTGAAAAACTTGCTAAATACATTTATTTTGAAATTTCTTTATTTGGAAAAAAAAATTTCGCATAAGGAGAACTGTAGACGGAAGTACAGAAATGGACAGAAAAAAATAAGTGTCCACTTAAGAGTGTTGAGTTGTTTTGTATATGTAATTTACATGGACATGTTGTTCTATTCAACAATTATAATTGTAAATATGGATCAATCTAATTGTAAAAAATGAACATGAACCATTACATATTTTTTTTACAAGTTTCAACTGTTATTTTTTATTATCTTTTAAGATTTTTTTTGAAATAATTAGTTAAATATGTTAGAGTGAGACTACGCTGTTCGAGCAAGCATCGAATTTTGATGCTTGCGACTACATATCTCATATTTTAAAATGCAAACTGCCAATTCAAATAACTGAACCCTCCTTTTCCTCAAAATAATAGCAAATTCGGACCCTCCTATGGTCTATACCTCTTTCCTCTTTCCTCTTTCCTCCTTTTCCCATTTCCTGTTTTTACTTCTACAATGAGGATTTCACCCCTCCGGCGCTGCACCACGCCAGCGCCATCTCCGACTACCCCACACAAAGATTCCACCACCGGAAATGGCGATCTCGACACAGAGAATCCCTCCCAGTGCAACGGTTACCAAGGAGACAAGGATACTTCTGCGGCGTCTCAGTCTCCTTCCCCTTCCCCTTCGTCCTCTGCTTCTCTAAGCTCTCGCCGAGTAGTCAGGAGCCGCGTACGGAAGCGGGTCAAACCTCGAGTTCTGTGGGCCCCACGTGGCAGTGGAGGTGGCACTTCGCACGACAATCTTGCCCTTCCTCTTGGAATGTCTTTCGCCGCTGTTTTATCTCAGGTTTTAATACTCGGTTCACTCTACGATCGGTTAGGGTTTTGCATTTATTTTCAAAAGAGAATTTAAGATTGGTTATTTTTGCTATCCCTCCCCACTTCATCATAATTCTTTCTAAAAGTTGACTAATTGCAACGTCAATTCTCTTCTTTTGTGCTGTTTTGTGCAATCCTGGCAATAAAATATCACAGGCACAGCTGTTAGTTCCGAATTTCCTATTTCTATTGATATGCACTTATTATCCTTCTCATTGCTTTCAAGTGTTTAATGTGGGTGTTTTTTCTTGGATTTTCAGATTATGAATAAAAGTAAGCAAGGAGAGAGAATATCTTTAGAGCTCTTTTCCCAGGTACTTCAATTGACACCTCTGCCTAGTGCCTACTAATTTCCTTTTGAGCGCTACTAAGTACTAACTTCTTTCTGACCCTAATCTATACCTCTGCAGACCTGTACTGCTGCTGTGAAAGAGTCTGTAACTAATGTGAGTCCTTTTTATATCTTTCCTCAACCTTTATGGTGGTTTCAATATGAGATAGTGGTGTGTCTGTACTTTGGTTGACCGGTACAGTAACAGAATGAGCCAATGGCAATGAAGCTAAAAAAATGTATCTGTGTTGGTATAACACTGGTTTGTTCTCCTGTTCATGGGATCCTATGCACGCTGGTCTAGTATATGTTTGTTGAATAACATGCCTGTAGGAGGCCAGTTGGGTGGTCAGCATCAGGTTGCAACTTCTTTGTAAAATCTGAACCAGATGATGGTCAGGTTGGATTTACTGCTTTTGGAGTTGCCATATGAATTGGACTGGCTTTCATACTTATACTTAATAACAACTGTTTTAAAATAGGATGTTGTTTGTTTTGTTTAAACCGAAGCATATAGTTTACCTCAAAGGCAGCCTGTCATTCTGATCCACCATTGGGTCTAGAAATCCCATTTGCATTTAAACCTTTTATGTCTTTGGTCTGACTTAACTGAGAGTTCAGGTTGCCCTGGTCAAACCTGATCGCCGGGCCAACAAATTACTAGGACTGCACAGTTATGAGTACCAAGTGGTATGGCAATGTTGCTTATATCTTATCTGTTTTCCTCTTACACACTGTTACATTTTAACTGGTTTCTTTAATTAACAGATATATGGCGATCAGTACAATCATTTCATGAGAAACTTTGAGAATTCATTTAGAAGCACATTACAAACTCTCCATTTACTAAGTGACACATCCATCCCATACCAAGAAGAAAGCATGTCTTTCCCCCACTATAACAGGGGTGAGAATGTAAATATCTCAAACCGTACATCCACCGCTGACCAAGTAGAAAGCATGTCTTACCCCCACTTTGACAGGGGTCATAATGTAAATAGCTCAAACCACTGCACGGAATACTCCCATGAGATGCCACATCTTTCCTTGGACCCCACAGAAAGCACCCAAATGATCCTGCACAGTAACACGAACAACCAATTATCAGTTTTTTCTAGAAATAGCAGTCACCAAAATCATGAAATTAATCAGCATATTATAACCACATTGGAGAGATCAGTGACTGAGCAGGTGCGCTCTAACAACCTAAAGGAGATTGACATGGGTCTAACAATGGAGAAACTGAAGTTGAAAAGGTCTCAACTGGAGCTTAGTTCATACTCCTACGTGGTGGAGCGGTTCAAGGTGCGAATGGGGATGGCAAAGGCTATGTTTAGAGAAGAAAAACTGAAGAATCAAATGCAAGATATGCGATTTTCAGAGCTTGTGAAGACCTTTATTGACGTCCTCGTCACTGGGTTGATAATTATGTCTGTTTGCTTCAGTTATGGTACCTACATTTTTTCATACCAGCGAATTACAGAGGCTACAGAGTCATGCTCAGCCATTTCTAAGGTAAATAAATGTAATTTGCTATTGTTATCATAATCATTTCTTTCTTAGGCATGGTTTGTTCATGACTGCTACTAGTGTATGGAATGTGTGCCATAATGGATGCTATTGATAATAGTTTGGACTTTGGAAGAAGCCAGTTTGGATAATGATTTCAAACAGAGTTGGGGTAGGGTTCAATTGAAGGAAATATTGAGGTATCAATAATTACTTCCTTTTTTCAGGGATCAAACTCATGGTGGGTCCCCAAGCAAGTGTCCTCTTTTAATTCAGGATGGCTCGTTTTGCGGTGCCATGTAGTTGCCCTAACCCGTTTTGGTTTTGGCATTATAATGTTTCTTGCTCTAGCTTGGTTGATCATCCAAAAATCATCTGTGGCGGGACCAAGCATGCCGGTCACATTTAATGTTATTTTACTAGGTGTATTCTGTGGCTTTACTGGGAAATGGTGTGTGGACGCACTCGGTGGGGATGGCCTTCTCTGGCTTATTTTATGGGAAATGTTGTGCCTGATTCATTTGGTTGTAAATGCATTTCCATCTACCATTTACCGCTTGCTTCATGGGCCTGTCACTGTTTCTCAAGGGATAGAGGTTGTAAGGAGACCCTATTGGATTTGGAGGTATATGTTGTATGTTATTCTGGTGTTTATTCTGCCTGTGTCGGCTGGGCTACTTCCGTTTGCTTCAGTTTTTCAGTGGATGGAGCACTTGAGGGAGAAAGTAAGCCTAGTGAATATAGGCGAAGAGGGTGAGTTGTGAGATTTTTTTGGCTTCTGTTTGTACAGATGCAGTTTTTAGTTGTGGTGTTAAAATATTTATGGTGCTTCAAACTTGTTAGGGCACAGGAGTTACAGTGATTGTGTTTGTTTTGTGGTAAATATGTATACTAGCTTTTGAGTTGCTTTAATTTGGAATGTGTAACAATTAGTTTTCTTTTGCATCAACAGAATTCTCTGTCACATCTGCTGCGATAGTTTTCCATAGAAGGATGGTGCCATAAAATAAAATAAAAAACACCACCTTAAATCCGGCCCGAGGTGTTTTTACTTTAGTAAAAGTATGATAAAAGTAAAATTGCAAATCAAGATTGTTTTCCATACGCATGTAATTTGCATCAGTATTTAGTACTCGAACGCATCCGAAGGAAACACAGCTTTAAGAATGTTCACACAACTTTAATATGGGAATTGAACAATTGATCACAGTTTAAGAACTATTTCATGAACACGTTCTGTTATTCAATACACAGCAATAAAGCAAAGAGTCCACTACAGAAGATAGCAAAGAGAAATGCTGCTTCTTTTTATCCTGTGCAAACTGTTTTACACGGACGCATAATTTTCTCCGTGTAAAAGGTAAAATGAAATAATCTACAACATACACAACAAATTGACTCTACAATTCAGGTTAGGGACAGGCCCCGTATTTTTTTTTGTGATAAGCACAAATCAGTAAAATTAATCAGAGAAACCTACATATGTATTATGATGCTCTGTGTTTCTCCTCCTGATCCTGCTAATGCAGCAGGACATTCATGATGGCCCCAAAAACCCTACACCACCCCTACTCCTTCGACGCCTCCGTCTTCGCCTCTCCACACCTCTGTCATGACCCATGAATCCATTCACAACATCCACACTGTCATCAACATCATCGTCCACATAATCATCATCATCATCATCCCCATCCAGTGAATATGCATTTGACAAATCAGCAGCATTGTTCCCAGTAGCTGGTGTTAGACCAAACCCAGTGCCTTCTTCTCTAGTCTCACCATTACTATGAAACCTCATCATCTGTGCCCCTTCTCTCAAAAAGAAATAAAGTATGTTCCTGTTAACACCTCTTCTTCCCCCGTCCAGACCCGTCCGATCACCAGTGCCAAGGGGGCTCTCCTCATCGTAACTGTCGTCATCATTATCCTCATTACTCTCACCCATTTCAATAACATAATCTCCAAAAACAACAGCCCGAGGCATTGATGAACGAATCGTACTAATCACATCCTGCCTCTCTCTCTCATGCTCCAATGTTCGCCATTTTTGTTCCATGGCAGGATCCACCTCTCGTGGCTTGGCTGATGGATGCTCAGCCTTGACATGCTTGCGCAACTCCCGATAAGTACCCACAAAGGAGCAACCCTCTTGCATGCAAGTTCGTCTCTTGTTATCGAGGTATTTACGAGCAGGCTCCACAATGGTCCAACCCTTGACCTGGCCCCGGCAGAGTGGACAAGTTAACTCGAGCGTGCTCGGTTTCTCGGACCCAGTCCAGGCTTGCGAGTCAAGTCCGCAGGACTTGGAGGACGCATTCTTGAACTGGTCAAGACAGTTGGAGTGACGACAGCTGGTACCACACATATAAGGCCGACAACCCTTTTCATGCGAGGAGCATAATAGGAGTACTGCATTATGGGGAAACTCCATGCAAACTGAGCAGGTGGCATCTTCCCAGTCGCACCGCTTCTTCTTATGTGAGATTCCCTTCTTCAGAGTCTGTGCAGATTTGACTGGTTTGGCAGCTTTAAAGCGGTACAATTGGATACCTGGGTATGAGGCAGATCTGATGTGGCGACCTGCAAGCCTCCGGCTTCTTGGAATCCTTGCCATCTTCTACAAAGGAAAATATTAATAAGCACAAGATTGTCTCAAAACAATGCATAAAAACAAACTGCTGGCGTACCATTTTGAGACTATAGTGGTCCCAAATGCTAGAGAAACTTCAATTCAAGGAATTCACTGAGATTCTAGTAGGTATATATCAAACTCAGGCACTAGTATGACATTGACATTTGCAGGACAAAGCTGATCTTTTTATCAATTTAGGGTCATTGGAACGGAAATGAAAAAATAATGCTCCACATTTCCGGTTTCTTACACCTCAATTCCACTAAAAGGATCCATCACTAGCACCATTAGGTTCTCCTTAATTTATTAATCTGTGCATCAACATTTCAGCAAACCAAAGTTCAGACTACCAAACTTAATTGAGCACACTGACTAGAGAAGCTTGTCTATGCATCAAACAGTGAAATTACACTGAATCAAACTTTAGATTCCCCTTAACATTGAAAGAATACCGTACTCAAGCAACCCGTCATTTCAACATCCCAAAAGAAAAACCCTTATTAACGAATTCTACCCAGTTTCAACAGCTTTCTCCAGAAATTGCTAAAATCTAACGTTTAAATCCCCTCATCAGATCAAACGGACAAAACTACTGAGAGAAAAAAATTGAAATTAGATTTCCTCCCACAAAACAAGTGGACTAATCCAATCTAGACGAAGAGCAGCAATCAAATCGTTTAACAAACTGAAGACTTACCTTGTACTAAGGTCTAAGAATTTTGGATCTCTATGCAAGCAGGAAAGAAGATAACAAAAGGGAGATGGGATCTCTCTCCTTCCCTCTTTTTTTGAAACTCTTGCCAGAAGCTGGCAAGATGATCTCTCTCCTTCCCTCCTTCCCCACCCCTCTCTCTCTCTCTCTCTCTCTCTCTCTCTCTCTCAACAAACAACAAACACAGTTAGTTTAAAAAGCAGAAAAAAAATTAAAGTACAACTAATTAAGAGAATAACTCGCAGTAAAGAGTGAAGTCACATGGCCAATGACCCGCGAGCATCTTACAGCTAAATCACCAGATCTCTCAATCCCATGCGAGGGAGAAAAGAGTAATTTTCACAATAAAGAAAAAAGAAAAGCATCTTTTTTCTGTGGCCCCATTTCTCCACTGCCCGGTGGTCCCCATCTTCCCCGATCCGCGATCGAACAAAAAAAAAATCAAAATTGAGATCGAAATTGGGGGAAACGAAGAGTACCTCTAGGCGTAGGGGTTCGATGAAACGCTCCTGTCACACTCTGGCGCTATGCTCCGACGCAATCGATGCGAAAAAAGAGAAGAGAGAGCGAAAGCCTTATAGAATTAGAAATTGGGAAGAGTTGTGACCACGTTTTATATATAGAGATTAGAGATAGATTCGGAGGAGAGCGAAAGAGCTGGCGTCCTGTTACGACTTACAGAAAGAGAAAGAGGGATTGAAGATAATTACCACACCGGCTGGCCTTGGTACATTAGACCTTTACACTGACATTGTGTGCTTTATCTTAGTGGGGTCCACAAGCAGTGTATTGATACTCGGATCCGCGAGTGTAAGAATATTTTTTAAGGAAAGCATATGAGAGGAGTGAGAAAATATATTTAAACGAGGATTACAAAACCGAGAAGCTATGACCGTACTGACAGGTAGGACATGGAGGTAACTGAAACGGTATTGAATTTGTGCGCCAACAGCATTCAAAAATCTCGTGAGTGTAGGAAAGAACAAGCGCTCTTTGGTGGTTGGGCCATAGTGACGGCATCTAGCAAGTCGCGAGGATAAACAGAAAAAAAAAAAACTGAAATTTTATTTGAATCGTCTCCAGTATGCATTTGCAATGGAGACTCTTAAGCTTTATATGGAAGAGAAGGGATCCAATACTTTTATGACGCATCGTGATCTATGTTTTGTGTTATCATTAATTTATTATGCACGCGACACAGTATCCCATGCATTCCATTTTAAGTTGTTTTTTTAATTCAGACTTCTTTAGGAAAATATTAAGGCGCTAAATTTTCTTTTTTGATAAATGACTCTTCTACCAGCACCTAATTTTTTTAAAGTGTTCATTATTAATTCTTACAAATCTCGTTCACAACAGAATTTGATTCCGAATCTTTTCTCTGAGAGTTCGATTCAAGTGCGCTATGCTAATTCCTTTGAATTATCCACATTTATGTTAGTTTGTAATAATCTATAAGTCAATAATATGATAATTTATCATAAAATTTCGTTCATAAATTGTGTGATTAATAAACTGTTATTTTGTTGCCTTGAGTATTATTATATTTATAAATCATTATTTTTATTGACTAGAGTCAATAACTAGAATTGTGAAATTTCATAATATAAATGATACATATTCTGAAAAGTCACTAAACCAAGATAATTAGCATGAATACTAATTACCTCTACAATGTTAGTGTGTGGATTAAAAGATGGTCAAGTTTTATAGACCACTGACAAGAGATGTCGTTTTAATCACACAAATATATGTTCTAGGAACATGATATTTGACAAACTCCGAATGAAACATTAAATGTAATTGTGTTCGAGTCATAATTATTTTCATTGTGTTAAGTTCTAAAGTATGAGGTATTCATCTTTCCTACTGAGAGATGTGTATGTGTGATTGTTATCTAACGTTGTCGATAAAACATAGTCATTATGTTAGCTCTTCGATATACATAGCTTAGCTGAGGAAGTGATAGTTTACCAAAAGTGCTATTATCCCTCGTATATCTATATGGGTTATAGTTGTTGGCTCAAACATTTCTTGTGTTTGTTGATTTGCAAAATTATTTGAATTTTATCATTTCTTGTGTTTTGAGAATATTTGTAGGGCATGTAGGCAAAAGCATAAAGAAGCACAAGAAATGATCAAAGATGACCTAAGATCAAGTTTAGAAGATCAAAATCAAGATCAAGATCAAGAATTGCTTAGGTTAATTAGAATTTAGTTTGTCTAAATTTGGGATTAAAAAGAGCAAGAAAATCTAAACCAAACAGTATAACCCGTTATAATGCTAGAAATAACGTTATGACTCTAGACCATGAAATACAAACAAAACAGCAAAAACTTACCAGAAAATTTGTATAGCGTTGTAACGCTAATATGTAGCATTATAACGATAGGAGAAATTTTCAAAAACGAAATGTAAGCCAAAAACATCTAGATTAATATGTTATAACGCTCAGTTTGGCGTTATAACGCTAGACCAAAGTTCCAACGGTAAAATCCTTTGTCCTGACTTGACATAGCATTATAACGATACATTTTATACATAATCTAGCGTTATAATTGATAACCTAGGCGGCCTAGGTTATGGTAAATTTTTCGTTTGAACTAACAATTAGGGACTAATTTGCAAATCTTCTCAAACCACAATTTCAATTCACAACAATTCAATTCAATATGCGAAAGCGTAATACCAATATAGCAAAACTAACTAAACAATTCTAAATGGCAATTCACTCAATTGTCAAGTCAATTTAATTTACTAATTCCTAAATGAGTAATTCAAGCACAATTAACCACAAAGCAAATAGGAATTAATAAAATTGAAATAAAGAAAGGTGAGAAGATGGCTCAGTCGCGTGTTGACGGAGTTCGTCTTGCACTAGAGGCCACGCCTACTCTCCGGGTCCCCGGCGCCCCCGCTTCTTGCGGTAATAAGCCTGGTCCGCTCCACTAATGAAAATTCGTACAAAGGCAGAATCCAATTCTCTTTACACACACTGGTTGAGTAATTGGATCCTAATTGATTCACACAGTTCACAATTAAGGAAAATCGAACAAGTAGATGGTAAAGCACTAATCTAACAACTCCACTAATCTCTCAACAAGCAATAGAATAATTTGGCTAAATAAAATTGGGAGAAAGTCAAATGGATTTAGCTATTTAGGTTTGAGCTCAAGTGCACAATAATGGTTGCTGGAAGGTTAAGATTTTTGCTAAAAGTTTCAGTGAGTTAAAGTGAAGAAGATGGTCCCCTTTTATACCTTTTTCTTTCGGCACAAAATTAGGTTTTCGAAACTTAGCGTTATAACGCCAAGTTACGTAGAAAACATAGCGTTATAACGCTATCATGAGTTAGGACAAAATTTTGTGACGTTAGATTTGTAGTTTTGTACAAAACATAGCGTTATAACGCAAGTCCAGGTCAGGATAAAGTTTTGTGACGTTTGAATTTTGAACTAGCGTTATAACGCTAAATGTAGCATTATAACGCTGGACCAGAATTTCCAGTACTTAGATGGATTTAGCCAATTTTGAGCAGCTTGGCGTTATAACGCCAACATGGCGTTATAACGCCAAAGCCTCTGGAAATTTGGTTAAAAAACATGACATTGATCAAAATTATATTTTTGAGCAAATTAAATTCATCATGATGATCCTAGACAATATTTAAGACTTAATTTTGAACATTTGGAATTTTATCTGATCATTTGCTATTTTAAAATGAGGATTTAAAATCTGAACCATCTTGGCGTTATAACGCCAGACTTGCCGTTATAACGCTGGAGCTCAGGACTTAGCCAAATTGGCTAAGTACCTGACTCTGGCGTTATAACGCCAGTCTTAGCGTTATAACGCTAAGTCTCTGGAATGTTTGGTACAAAAATATGTTGCTATGTGAAACAATATTTTTGATGAAATAAAATTGATATTCATTAACTTAAATATTATTTAAGACATATTCTTGCACTTTTGGAATTTATTTGAACCTTTGTCTATTTAAAATATCCATTTTAAATTTTCTGGATTCTGTCGTTATAACACCAGACTTGGCGTTATAACGCTGGAGTTCAGGACTTAGCCAAATTGGCTAAGTGCCTGACTCTGGCGTTATAATGTCAGGCTTAGCATTATAACGCTAAGTCTCTCGAATGTTTGGTACAAAAATATGTTGCTATGTGAAACAATATTTTTGATGAAATAAAATTGATATTCATTAACTTAAATATTATTTAAGACATATTCTTGCACTTTTGAAATTTATTTGAACCTTTTTCTATTTAAATTATCCATTTTAAATTTTCTGGATTCTGGCGTTATAACGCCAGACTTGGCGTTATAACGCTAGAGTTCAGGACTTAGCCAAATTGGCTAAGTGCCTAACTCTGGCGTTATAACGCCAGGCTTAGCGTTATAACGCTAAGTCTCTAGAAGTTGGGGCGAAAATTTAGCACTTATGCAAAATAATGTTTTTGACAAAATGAATTTTACATTCATAAACTTTAGCAATATTTAAGAGATATTCTTGCTATTTTGGAATTTATTGTTGTCTTAGTCTATTTTAAATTTGCATTTTAAAATCTCATATTTCTGGCGTTATAACGCCAGATGTGG
The DNA here is from genome assembly GCA_964058865.1 of Eleocharis quinqueflora. NCBI lineage: Eukaryota > Viridiplantae > Streptophyta > Magnoliopsida > Poales > Cyperaceae > Eleocharis > Eleocharis quinqueflora. The sequence goes on from CAXKVX010001302.1 coordinate 127,960, forward strand.
CGTTGTAACGCCAAGTACAAAGTTCTTTGTACTTAGCCATTTCGCAGATTTGTGCACTCTGGAGTTATAACGCCAATGTGTATTTTGTTCTGAATTTTGCTATTTAATTCCAATTTTATATAACTAAGGTTTTAGAGAATTAAACATATATTCTTCTATAAATTTTTGAGATCTTCAGCTCTTAATTTCTTGGTTTAACTCTCCTTGCTCAATTTGATCTTGCTTTGAATAACCTGCATCAATTCTCACAAATTTTGATGAGATAACACGTTGTTTTGCAAATCAACAAACTTGAGAAATTATTTGAGCCAAAAATAATGCTATACAAAAGTTGCAGAATCGAAATCCAACGGTCAAATTATTTGTCCTTACTCTAGGTAGCGTTATAACGTTAGGATTTGTACATGAGTTAGCGTTATAAAGCTATACATCGCAGATTTCCTTTTCGGCCAAATTTGTACACATATTTAAATCCTTCTCCTCCAACAATCAATCAACTCTTGTTCTTTTTAATCAATACATTTCTAGCCACCATTGTTGTGCTATTTGAGCTCTAGTTTAATAGCCAAATCATTGCTTAAATCTCAAGTTTAAACTAGCTAAATCTAATCTAGATATTATTAAGAGTTTGTTTGTTTGAGTGATTAGTTGTATTCTTCCATTATCTATCTTTGTGTGTGTGTTTAGGGATTATCTTTGTGTGTCTTGAGCTCTATCGGTGTGTGTAAGTGAGCTCAAGATAGCTGGCTTGATTCTCCTCTCCACCGGCGTGTGTAAGCAAGATCGAGTTCGACATCGTGTTAGGGTTGGTGTTCCACCGGTGTGTGTAAGAGAGTCCCTATTCTGAAATTGTACATTGAACAATTTAATTGTTTAGTGGAGGGGACCGGATTTGTTATCGCAAGAAGCGGAGGCACCGAGAATCCGAAGACGTAGGCGAGGCCAAAGGTAGGTGGAACTCCGTCAACACTTCTTGAGCCATCATCTTTCTCTTTACTCTCTCTTATCTAAATTATTAGTAGTTGCATTTGTGTGATTGTGAATTGTTTGAATTGCTTGCTTAAATTGGCAGAATTGATTGGTTTGCACCATGCAGTAGTATCGATTTGCGATTGCCATCACATCACATGCATCCACTTCATAAGTAGTGCATCGTTTGTGTTATGAAGCTCTCTTACTCCCAGCCCTCCCATTATTTTTGGTGTGGTAACCATCTTCAATTCCAACTTACCATGTACAATCCCTTGAAATTAATCTTTGTGACCGTGCCAGTGTGCCACCGAAACGATCCTTTTAGTCTAATCAATTCTTCTTATTGCCTACTCGGGGATCTTGAAAATCGACATGTTCAACAGAGAAATAAGGCAATAAGGCAATAACTACAACAAGATTTAAGGCCGTGAAAGTTCAACAGAGAAACAAATTCTGAAGAAAGCCCTCCAGTGATAGTGATAGTGATAGTGATAGTGATAGTGATAGGCCCACCTAATTAAGGCCCACCCTAAGAGAGAGATTGGGCTTACATCTTAATTAATACCTAATGGTTGAAGAGGCTAGGCAAGTGGTGGGACCCACAAGTAAGAAATATAACAAAAATCATCCTTACGTAGTTACGTAAAACTCAAAATGGGTCGTCTCGTCTGAATTCTACGAGAGTATGAGTATGACAGCTTCCAGCCGTAGGATTTTTATTGCAGTTGATGTCGATGCCGCTCATTTGGCAGCTATTAACTTTTCCATTATCACGTTCTCATGTTATTATTTAATATTTTATTATTCAAATAAATATTTATTATTATTATTATTATTATTATTATTATTATTATTATTATCATTATTATTATTATCATCATCATCATCATTATTATAATACATTGTTGAAAAATATAATAATTATAGTCATGATTATAATAATTACTATAATAATGATAATAGTAGTAATAACAATAATAATACTATTAACCTTATTATTGTTACTATCATCATCATCATCATCATCATCATCATCATCATCATTTTTCATTATTGTGATATTACTATAATAAGTATTACAATAATGGATATATTAAACAATAATAGTTATGATAATTATAATGATTCGCAAATTGTGAATCACAATTCATCTATGCTAATATTTTCAATTTTTTTGAGAGGTGAGAAAGTTTTGTATCAATATTTGGTCACTCAACTTTTAATTATTCATTTTTAATCATTAAAATTTGATATTTCTCTAGACTTATCACTAGGTCAATTTTTTCTATCAATTTTTTTAATGAAAGCATAGAGTATACATGAAAAATCATCATTTATATATGTATTAAATCTTTATGAAGATTTTAATATCACAATTTTATTAATTAAGAATTCTGTGAATATATTTTTGGTGATTTAATTTTCAACTTGGCGGAGAAAATCAATGCTCGACTTCGTTTCTTTCGAAACTGACATCTTTCGATCTGCTCCTGTGCTCTTAACTCAAAACATCATTAGACATCTTTAAATTCAATTTATCATGCTCAATAATTTTTTTTATCAAAATCTTGTAGGAAACAAACAAATTTATATTTTTAGAGTTTTTAAGTACTTGTTTTGAATTTTTGAAAGTTGTTTTGAAATGATAATAAAATAATCAATATTTATATACAAAACAAGGTAATTAAAAAAAATCAAAACATGTACTTAAAAACTTTAAAAATAGAAAAAATCACTAGATTTTGATATAAATAAATTATTAAGCAAGATAAATCGAATTTAAAGGTGTATAATGATGTTTTTGAGTTAAGAGCACATGATGACTTGGTGTTCCTAGGAGCACCATAATTTACTCAAATTATAATAGTATGCACTATTTTCAAATGTTGAAATAATAATAATAACTAATAGTAATTATTATATTATTTTAATAATAAAGACAATATAATAATAATAAATAATATATAATATACTAAAATATTATTAATTATATAATATAACAGAATCACATAATAATGATGATTATAGTAATAATAATAAGAGTAAAGCTACTATGCTCCTAGGTGCATTAAGGTCTCTCGTGCTCTTAACTCAAAGACATACTTAATTATCTTAAAATTTTGATTTATCTTTCTAAAAAAAAAACTGTTAATCCTGAAATCTTCTAGGAAATCAAATTTTGTGATTTTTTAGCTCTCTAGCTATTTTAAATATATTTTAAAAACAATGATGAAGATGTCATTTTTAATATTAAACATGATTGTTTTTAAAAATTATTTAAAAATAGCTAGAAAGCTAAAATATCATGAAATTTTATTTCGTAGAAGATTTCAGCTTGAACAACTTATTGGATATGATAAATCAAAATTTTAAGATGATTAAGTATGTTTTTGAGTTAAGAGTACGGAAGGTCTACGTGCTTCTCCTAAGAGCACGATAGCTTTACTCTAATAATAATAATAATAACAACAAGATTATAATAATATGCATTATTTTAAATAATAATTAGTGTTAATTATTACTATTTTTAATAATAAAGATAATGTAATAATATTAACAATAATAATAATAAAGTATATATAATATACTAAAAAAATATTAATTACATTGCAAATTTTGTTGCAATGTAATTATTCCATTTATATGGCGGTATACTGGAATAGCCTCTTCTATAAACTATTATACTTTAATTTTGTGTTTAACATTCATCTCGTGTTGAAATAGAACTCTATTCCGATATTTTTTAATATTTCTTGAGTGCCCAACGTACCAGCCTAACGCATGTACATAAACATGTAAATTTTTTTCAATGAAAACTCTAGGCAAGCCTACTTAAAAAAAAAAAAGCATGACTAAAAAGTAAAGTTTAAATATGTAGGCAGAAACAAAGGAAAAAGGGCAGTGATTGCCAACAGCCTGAGAAAAATGAAATTTACATCAGTAAAATATTCGTGGAAGGAAACATAGCAATCGAATGGTTCACATAATTTCTCGCACGTGCAAATCTCAATGTTGTATGCATATGATTGTTATTTCACCTCAGGCACGGATATTGATCGGTGAAAATGGATTCTTCAACACTAAGTCGATCTAATCAATATTTGCAGAACCTAATAATTATATAACATTTAATTACTAATGAACATCTAAGAAAAGACTGTACTGGTATGTCAGTGTCCGTATCCAAACTAGATAAAAGTAAAGTTCCGAACGGCAGAAAAGGCAAGAAATCTGACAAAAATAAAATTAAATAATTGAAAAAAGAATCTTACACGATCTTGATTAATACACAACACTAGCTGATTCTTTCCTTCATGGGGATGTGCATGGCAACTTCAATTAAATTAATTTATCAGTCAATTCTCCATTTACTGTTACTAACTTTGCTACTACTCTCTCCGTTCTCTTTTGCTCCATTTCCTTGCTGATTCTTGTTATTCATGTATGTACTTAATGCTGCCGGCACTGCTACGGTAAATTTCGGATCAGGTGCAATTTGGTTTGCACCAATGCTACTCTCACCGGCATTCTTATCTTTTTCATTATGCCATAGTCCTATACTTGAGTTAGTATGGTTTGCAAACGGATTACTGGATCCCCATGGATACTTCAATGTTGAACCTAGCATGTTGTACGGTTGATGATGCAATGCATGCATTTGTTGGCCAGAATTACCACCTGTGTGAAACATGCTAGCGCTAGTAGAGCTAGAGGGACTTGCTAAATTGGAGATATTAGTTGCAGAAAGGGGGTTTTGAGATCCATGGTTCGTCATATAAGGGCTTAGGTAAGACATGTGAGAGAGGTTGTTGTCGGAAATGGATGAGGAAGTTGTACTGGAGAGAAGCATGAAGGTTGCTGCAGCTGAGGTGGTTGAGGCCATGGCAGTCGCACCGATTGGTAATGGGTGATTGTGCGTGCCCTCATATGTTGTTACAAGTATAGACATGTCCTCAAGACATCTCTGGACCTATCAGTGCATGCAGAAGCACATGAGATACAGAAATATTATTAATGAATTAATTAATTAATTTAACAAAATCTGTGAATTAAGTCAATTGTTCTGTTAAAATTAATTATAATTTATACACAGATGATCGTATATAGTTTAATAGGTGGATGTTAACAAAATTTAATTAAGCAAATAAAACAGAAATATTTATTGGACACATTTGATTAATGTAATGAAAATTATGAAAACTATATATCACCACATATATAGTAATTGCCATAAAACGCAGGTGCAACTGTGCAATAACTTAAACTAATCTTTCCTAACAGTCTAACAGAAGTTGTAGTTGGCACCGAGACAACATTTGGAAGGAAAACGAAGAGGCCAAATGAGATACAAAACCAATTGCCAAGAAATTGAAGAAACCCAGTTGTCAGTATACAGGAGATTACACAGCAACTCCAATTGAGTGAGAATAACTAACAAAGTATAAATTTACTGGAATCAAGAACAATTAGCTAGACCTTTAATTCTTGATCCAAGGATCAATTAAATGAGATGCAAAATGTAATAGAACAGTACAAAATATTGGTCATCCTAGAAATGGCTAAATTACAAAAACTTGAAGGGGACGCATTCAAGTTTGTTCAATAGTTCAGTACCTGTTTTCTCACGGGACAACCTGGTGCAACCGTACACCGGTAGTAGGCTCGTGGGCATGGATTTCCTTTTGCAACCTTCTGTCCATATTTTCTCCATTGACAACCATCATTCATCTGCAAACAAACACGCATGACGCATGATTTACTGAAATCAATATTTAATTCACTAAATTAGTAAATAAACAAGATCTCGCAGATGTGTAGATTTCAAACTAACAGAACTTACAGTTGGGCCTTGGCATCTCACTCGAACCGAAACCCTAGTTTTCCGGTTTGCAGGATTTATGCTTGGGCTAGTTATACCAGCCATCTCGTTCGAGTGAACTTTGCTGCTCTCCAGTAGGGAATACCCTGCGGGTCCTGTGATGTTTTCCCGGTTGCCTAATTCTTGATCCCTATCAGGTGTGTCTCCATATGTTTGCAAGCTCAAG
>CAXKVX010001303.1:0-36427 GCA_964058865.1 Eleocharis quinqueflora
ACTGTACAAAAGAGGCAGATGTGCTTAGATACACAAGTCTTAGGGCCGCAAGCAATACTTGCGCCCCTAGTCCTATCCCCTGGTTTGATTTCGAGACTGGATGATCTTTGGAGTTTCTAGCATGCATCTTACACATCAGGGGCACAAATACTACTTGCTCAATCCCAGTGTCTCTAACCAAATCTTCTTTTCACTAGACCATTTTGTATTTCTCGTAAAGTTTGAGACAAATATCATACTGGTAGATATTCTAAACTTCTTACTATATTTTTAATATTATTACTATTATTTTGTTTTTATAATTATTAATAAATTTACTAATATTTTATCATTATTATTATAATCACCATCATTTTTTATTCTGAATCCTTTTTACTAATTTTATTATATTTTTACTAATTTTATTTGTTTTAATAATTATTATTAATATTATTATTAACTTTTTATTAAACTTTTTAGTTTTATATTTAATTTTAGAACTTCTATTGCTATTAAAATAATCTTTTTTTGTAGTTTATTAGATGCACAAATAAGGCGCATATATTATTTGCGCCTCTATGTACCTGAGCCTCACAACTGAAAAAGTGCAGCAAAAGTTTCTGAAAATCAGAGAAATAACGAAATCTATTTAAGAACGCAAGTAATACTCGCGTCTTTGACTCTCTGTGAAATATTTAGAATCTGTTCGACCCTATCTCTTGAAATTGTTGTATCTTTGCCCTCTACGAAATTTTTTTCTATTTCCCTTTATTGTGTAGCCCATCAAAATATCAAAATGCTCCCCATCGGACATAAGAGCATCTTCATTTCTGAAATTTTTGGAGTTTTTAATTTGATGTGACAGTTTCAAAATGAGTTTCGAGGATGTAGATGAGTTTCTTATTTAACAATTTTGCTTTAGAGTTTATAAACTCTGACGTGGCTTATTCATTGATTAAAATTGATCGATATTTCACAATATTAATAGTACTTGCTGAAGTGATCATTAAGAAACTCTAATTTTTTAATTTTGCGAATATTAACGGTAGTTGCTGAAGTGGCCATTAAAAAAACTCTAATTTTTTTATTTTGCGAAGGGGGGATTTAAAAACTGAAGAAATATTAAATTTTGGCAATTATTCAGAACTCTCAAAACTAAAAGTTTCGGGAACGAACCTCCCACAATAAAAATCCAAAACCTCCCAAAACCTTGCTTAGCGCACATTCATGGCTTCGTGCGGGAGCGCCTGCGGATCGAACTGCGCGTCGAAGGATATCGAACGAGGAGAAGGAGAGAGGTTGAAGCGCCTCTCTCTGGACGAAGACAGTTCGGTGCGCCGATGCACCAAGTGTGGAGAAGAGGAGACGCGTAAGGATTGCAATGGTCTATGCGCCGGGTGTTTCCGTGCTTATCTCTATGGCAAGTTTAAGCTAGCAGTCACCTCCAACGCAATGATCTCTCCTACTGATAAGGTTCTCGTTGCCTTCTCCGGCGGCCCCTCTTCCAGGTAAATAATAAATTAATAATATTGTATTTCTCTTTCTTTTTACCATAGTTTATGAATTGAATTAAAGTAAACCTTAGTTATGTCATTGAGCACTTTCACCAACTGATATACAGAGAATTTGCTGAACCTTTTTCCTGTCATACCTCAAAAGTCATATCGGGCACCTGTTTTAAGCAAATTTGGACTTCTGTCATAAAAGATAGCGATAGTTATTAATATTTATGGGTCCATGAAGTGAATCTGCAACTTGACATCAAACAAACTAATAATGAGTAATAAGATTGTAGAAAATGAAACAAAACAGACAAATTATTGGATTTGTTGGCGGGCATGGCTATTCCAATTTGATAATATTTGATATTTTTGCAGAGTTACTTTAGAATTCATCCACGAAATGCAATCGAAGGCGTTGATGTGCTGGGATGCTAGTAATTCCCAGGCCTTGCCGGTTTTCACAGTTGGTGTTGTATTTATTAACGAGTGTGCCATCTCTGACGAAACGTCCGATCAAGTTGATCTTGCAGTTGAACAGATAAGGTCAATTGTATCTGGTCTATCCCCTCCAAGTAAAGATCTCCATATTGTGCCCATTGAGGATGCATTTCCGTCTGACTTGAAAAAGCTAGTTGACAGTATTAATGATGCAACTGGGCGAGAGGATTTTTTGCGACACTTGCGCATGCTATCTCTTCAAAAGGTAAGATGTCATTCTTCTCAAGTCATTTTGTACTTCTTTCAAGTGTTCTTAATTTATGAATTTATATAGGTTGCTTTTGAACATGGATATAGCAAACTTGTACTGGGATTGTCAGCTTCGACAATTGCACATCATGTAATATCTGCTACTGTTAAGGTGTGTGAAAACATAAAATTTCTATATATGGATTTTAATGATTATGCTCTAAGTTGCTGTTGACTATTATATTAGGGACAAGGTTACTCTTTACCAGCTGATGTACAATATGTTGACACAAGATGGAAAGTGCCAGTTGTTCTTCCAATTCGTGACTGTCTTGAACAAGAACTGGTTACTCTTTGCTATCTCGAGAGGTATTAGAAATTGTAAAAGAGTTTTCTTTCTAATTGCTACCTTGTCCTAACTAATTTAAGTGCTTGTAGCTTAAAGAATGTGCAGGTGCTTGATAGGCCTTGTACCAGTATCAACAGATTGGTTTCGTCCTTTATTGCTCACTTGAGGGTATGCGAAATCGAATGACATCTGTTTCATTTTTATTGCCTTTATTGTTTTAGGCAATATTATATTATCAATATTCTTTGTAATACTTTTCATATTTTCTCAAAAAAAAAAGTATATCAAATATCCAAGATTGCAGAAATATAAAAATAATATATACATTCTTGGGGAAATTTGATAGACTATTGTTGTTAGCCAGTCTTCCCAAACCAGTTGTGTTCTGCTTTGTGTTTTATGTGTGCGTGCTTGTGTTTGATCCTTCATTTTTTCCTGTCAGTTCATAAAAGCAATCCGACAGGTTGCCCAATCATTCTTGTGTTCTTGAATTTTGTGTATTCCTGATTTTACTTTTGACTCTATGCCCAAATTACAAAACAAACGTTTTACATGCTCTTGTTTACATAAACCATCTTCTCTAGTAATGAAGATGCTCATGGCTCAACATAGTCTGCTCTGTACAAAGAAACTAATTCATCAATAGAATAAAGTCACGCTTATTATCAGAATAGCTTCTAGCACAAACAATCCTGACCCCCCGTCATTTGCTATGAAGCACTGTTTCTTTCTTTGGTGCCCTTTTTTTCTTATATATTTTTCTGCAGTACCAATTATGAATTCTAAAGTTCTTAGACAACTTTGAAGGCTTTTCCCTATGTTGTATTTTGATAAAATTTCTTCATTTCTATTTTCGAGCAGGAAGACAACCCTTCAAGGGAGCATACTATATTAAGAACAGCTGGAAAGCTTAAACCATTCAGCTTCAACAAATTCTCATTAAACCAGTATGAGTTTGTAGCTTCACGACTACGCCCTAAATTTCAAGTCGTACAAAATGGAGAGCCGGACTCTCCTGAGGTTCTCTGCCCCATATGCATAAGTCCACTTACAGCAGCTGAACTTGCAAGCAGAAGATGCGATCGGCAAATGAAGGGTTTGAATATTAAGGAGGTGGAGGCATTTTATTTATCCTGTTGTGAGAGCTGTTGTTTTCAGATTTTACCGAAAGAGGAGACTTCAATTTCTTGTGAGGGTTTTTTCGAATTGTTGCCTAAACCAATGGTCAAGAGAAGTTTGTTAAGGTTAGTTCCATCACCGTACATCTGCTTTCCAGTATCTATTAATTCATTTTTCTGAGCATCTTTCTTGTATTCTTTTGTGGATCATTGCAACTTTATATGCTTGGTAGTTTGGTGCCATTTGTGTCAGCTCTGCTACCATTATGTGAGGGAAGTATGATACCAGTACTTCAATCTTTAAGCAGATTACAGTCAGTCCGTATCTGCCGTTATTCTTGGGGATAACAGGACCCTGTTATCCTCTGATCCGACTGCCAGATTTCCACGCAGATAAATGAATGGTACAGATGGACTGTACGGGACCCGATGTATTATATATTTTATCCGTTAGATTAAAAATGGACGGACGGATCAGGAGATAACAGGACCCTGTTATCCCCCAGAATAACAACAGATATGAATTCGATTACAGTATGAAGTGAATTTTGGGTGCCAATATACTTCAGCTTTTAAGCCTAATTACACTCATTAGGCACAATTTGGATCTAATCGTGATTAGCTGGGTAGCTCAAGGCTTACTTCAAATTCCAAGGAACCAAATACCATATTGCTATAATGCTGTGTGACAATTTTAACCAAAATACCTTTTTGGTAATGTCCCATCAGCACTGGCTGCTGGATCTAGGTAACAAATCATCTTATTATGTTTTACATTTTTTGTTTTGTTTTAATGATGTGATATTTTTTTTCTGCTTTCCTTCAGGGATGAAATTAAAGACTATTTGCTCGATGACGTTTGAACTTTGAACTATATATTCATGGTGAGTATGACAAAACTGCCATCTAATCCCTATTTGTGTTGCAATTGCTTTTTATTTATAGTTACCTTGATCCATTACTTACAAAACGTGGTGTTTTTTTTTGGTCCAACTCCACAGTAAGTTCCAAAGGCTACGGGCTAAAAAGAGATCTTCACATGTCATTAAGGAAGTTATAGGGAGGACTTTTTATTATTTTTTCATCGCTTGAAGTCACATTATCCAATGGTTTAGCACATAATTTAGAACCAACTATTTTTCTTGGTTGACAAGTGCATCATCTCCTGTAGTCACATATCTCTGATTTTGTTACCTAATGTTTAATATAACTTTCTTGTTATTCACCATTCACCAATTAGAGAAGGCTACTTTGCCCTTGCACGTTTTCATTACTCCGTCCCATGTGATTATTAGGATTCATACGATTTTGATGTATTAAGTTTTTTTCTTTTTTTTTTCGAAACAAGAGGGGGAAGACCGGAAACCCCCCCCCCCCCCCTCTTCATTTTTCATTACTAACAAACGAAGAAGTACAACAACCAAACTTTTCGGACCTGCTCCAATCTAAACCTATCAACCATATCTCTATTCTGGCATCAGTGTCTTGGCATATACACTGATACCTTATTCCTATCAATACCTCTATCTCTCATACCCTCTATTCTCTCTAAACATCACAATTTTAATATCAATGAATAAAGGAAACCAAAAACAACAAAGAACATCTCTGCTTACTAACACATTCACCAATATTAAGAAAAAAACATAATAACAAAGTAGCAAATATAAAATTTGTTGTATGAGTCATCATCTTCTTTGTATTGCATCCCCTCCCCATGTTATTTCCCGAGTTGCTCCATCCCAGCTCCAAGCTCCAGTGTTACTCCTAGACATAGGTCTTGAATTTCTGAATCCCTTCCACTCTTCAAGCTGACCCTGCGATTTTTTTATCCCATGGTCCTAACCAGTATTTCAACACAATATTAATGTTAGCAATGAATTCCTAATGCTGGTTATTTGACTATCCTGAAAACATCTTTTGTTTCTATTTAACCAAAATATCCACAGCAAGTATGATCAAAGAATTTGCTAATATTGTTATCTAAAATGCATCTCCATCTATATATATATATGAGGTATATACATGTGATATGAAAATAATTACATGAATTATATGAGTTATATACATATGAGTTATATGAATTATATATATGTGATATGAAAAATATACACATAATATGATTTGTAATATATGATGTGAAAATATAAAATATAAAAAATACATACAATATGAAATATATTATATGTAGATAGTATGAAAATATACACATATTATTTATAGTATATGATGTATTTATATATATAGAACTAGGCTATGGTGCTTGATCAAGCACCATAGCCTAGTTCTATATATATATATATGAAATATTTTATACGTATATAGTATGAAAATATATACATCTTGATATTCATACATTTAATGAGTGACTTTTGATATTCATATAATTAATAAAAAGAGCATAATTAATAATACATTAAATATAATAATAAAGATACACGATTAATATGAATAAAACAATATGGCAGATCTATGTAGCGAGTGCAACACATAGAAATTTAACAAATTTCAAACTTCTATAAAAAAATCGCAAGAAAAGTTGTCATATATTATCCAACCAAACAATAAACGGCTCATATCAAAATGGTAAAAGAAATAAACGGTTCAGATTGAAGTGTCGGCGTGTCCTTGAAGCCGACACGCCGACACACACATTATTTATACTATTATAGACATATATATATTGACCATTCAAATTTCAATCACCCATATAACATAATTAATGATTCGGATTTATATGCACTTGATGCATGACCAAATATTTTTCAAGCCTCTTTTTCTATAGAAACAAAATATATACGGTTCTCGGCTTTTTTTTCAAGAGATGCTTGAAGCACCGGTTTCCATATTTCTCCAAATTATGGCATCCGGACAATATAAATAGTGACCCTGAGTCCTCAACTAAACTAAATAATATCTAAATACAAACATATTTGTATCATTTATTAGTATCAGTAGTCGACCATAAACATTCATAACAAAACATAGACTGATTAATGAAGTTGAGTTCAACATTAAGCATTTTTCAGTAAGCATAGCGAATCCTTATTAAAGCTGGTTCTTGGGTAAACTAGGTTTTACAATGGACTAATACTTTGTTTGGATGGGATTTAATGGAAGGAGAAGAGATAGAAAGAAAAATTAGACAATTAATTTTGTTTGATTAGAAATTTTAAATGAAGGTGAAGAGTAAATGATGAAATGAGTTAATCTCCATAGTAATAATTATTTATTCCCAAATCAATGTATACTTAAGGTTAATTATTTATAACGTGCGATAGTTTTTTTTGCCACACGGTAGATTTACTACTGTGCGACATTTGTTTTTTGTTTTGAACATTTATTTACGATGTTGAATATGCATAGAAAATTAATTATAATTTCGAACATATATAGCAAAAATTCTCACCATTTAATTATAATTTTGTTTTTTTTTCAGTCCCCACCAGCTTGAGTATATATTCATTTATATTTTCGTATTATCAATCTTAGTGGGTCTAATTTAAAGAAATTTTGGTCAAAATGATGATTTAATGTCCATAAACTTTTGCTACTTATGGTCAATATTGTAAATAATTTTCTATACACGGTCATAATTGTAAATAATTTTTAGAACATAAAATTTTTGCTTCGGAAGGGTAGAAAATTTCACATGCATTAATTTAAAAAAACTGTCGCGCGGTAGAAAATCTACCGTTCTGGCAATTCAATCGAAAAACTCCAACCCCTTGGTTACTTTTATCAATACCATTTTCATAATTATAAAAAAAATTATGTTTGCACTTCGGCCAAAGTGTAAACATTTTCACATTAGCCATACTCCATGTAATATATAGTTGTTCTAAAATACTTCATAAAGCACCAAGTTATATATACTTTAGAGTCGTATCTCGAGATAAGAAGTGCAAATGACCAATCTGGAATGTTCAAATTTTCTCACTAAAATATACTTGGAGACCAAATTATACATTTTTTCAATTTTTATACTATTTTATCGATGGATGGAAAATTCATTAAATTGGAGGTCTGTAAATCGTTAGATTAATAAAATTTTCACTCATCCGATAAAATAGTAAAAAAACTAAAAATATAAAATTTGGTCTCCAAGTAGAATATTTTCAATGGTCGAGATCAGCCATTTGCACTTCTTATCTCGAGTTAAGAGTCTAAAGTATACGCATCTTTGTGTTTTATGAAGTATAGCATAACTATATATATATAGTTATATATATAAATATATATATAGTTATATATATAAATATATATATAGTTATATATATAGAGAAATGCTATGGTGCACCATGATGCCAAAAGAATTATGGCACTGGGAAAACTGACCATTAGATGAGTAACTCTTGCTTTAAGATTCGTACTTTTGAAGTGCTATATATGACCAATCCTGAACTGTGGACCTAGAAAACTTGAAAACTGAAAGTCAGTATACCAGCTAAACCAGATTTCCTAAGAGATTAATTAAGTTAAACATTTGAGTAAATTCTCAAGAAATTTTTAAATATTTTTACGAGATACCGGAGCCGAATCTCAGCCGAGTTAGAAACTTCTTATGAACGACTGGCGTAATACCGCTAGAAGTTCAATCTATCTAGAAGCTCTAAAGGCAACCGAGACAATTGAAGAACCCGCAAGCGGCTTTCTGAAACCAGCCGAATTTGCGAAAGGAGCCACAACAGCATTGATCAAGCAGAACAATACAATAATCCAACTGCTAGTCAAAATCAAGGAAGACCTCGAAGACTGCAAAACCGCAATCAGGAGGCTAGAGGCGGCGAAAACCAAAGTCCCTGAAACAGAAGATCTTACACAATCTATAAACGAACTCCAAAAGGGCTTACATAAACTTAGCCTTGGAGAACCTAGTGAGAAAAAGATCAAGAAACCAACCGGCCAGTTCTTTGTGTTTAAAAACCCAAAAGAAATATTTGACTCAGTCAAAAACAAAAAATGAGTCAAACAAGAACTGAAACGGTGAGTAGACCAAGCATATCTGGCAGAGACAATAGTCAAAACCCTACAATCGAAGACCAGATAAGAGGCTACAGGCTAGGAAGCCGCATAGCATTTGAAGCGCAGAGAAGAATGCCAGGAAGAAGGCATTACAGAAGGAGTCTGGAGTCCCAACTAAATCCAGACGTTGAGCTCAACCATTCACAGTACAGAAGGGCTCAACAAGTTCCAGCTGAGACCTTATACCAGGCTGGATGGTCTGAACGAAATCATCGAGTATACCAACACTACTCAGATGAAAGAGTATTAGTTACAGATGGAGCTCAGGTGGAGCTACCATTTATCTCGCAACAAAGCTACAACCAGTTGGTACAAGAAGGGTTGCAGCATCTGCATATAGGTCTTGTGATGATAAGACTATATGCACTCCACAGGAGAAACGCTGGGGTAAACGCCCTGGTAGTTTTAAGAGACACAAGATGGTCTGATGATCGGGCCATAATCAGTTCTATGGAAATAAACCTGACAGGCGGTACGCAACTGGCGTATACAGCGCCAGACATGACCTTAAGTGTTCATGATTTCAACAACCACATCCAAGTCGTTATACAGACTCATGGCTATGATGGTTGGCAAGGAGGAGAGAGTAATTTACTGCTCTCAAGGTCGTTGATAGGAAGGCTATCAAATACAAGCCACACAAACTTCAGATACAATGTGGAGAGAGTGGCAGAACACCTGGCAAGTAGAGGGATTCGAGCAATTCCAGGCCAGATGAGGTCAACTGAGGAGCTAAGAGGCAGGCAATGGATAATACGGCCAGCAACAGTACCAGCCGTACAGAATCCTCAGACAGCAAGGATAAGGACCAGAACTGATGGGTCCTTGGCAGTAAGATTTGGCGGATATTCATCAACCGCGCCACCAGAAGAAGTGATAGTAGGCCAAGCTGATGAAGAGGTCCTAGGTGAAGAATCAGTCCTAATGATGTTCTGTGACTGGCACGAGTCACAGGATGAAGATGAAGATAATGATGAACTCGAGATGTTGCAATTATTGGCAGCATTACCGAGAGAAAAGCAGTCAGCTGAAGAAGATGCCGGACCAATCTGGGATGAATACAACGATTCCAGTGAAGAAGAATGGGTAAACCCATTCTCTCAGAAGGATGGAAGGGAGGAGGTCAAAACCGAAACTATTCTAGCAGCGATGGAATATCCATTGCTCAAAAACCTTGATTCAAAAATTGAAATAATCCTTTCAACCCAATCCACAACAACTGGACCTAGCAGACCGCGAGAGCCAATGATGGGACCCCCAATGTACCCACCAGGGAGTCTAAGACAAAACCATCAACAACTCGATGTCCCAGAAATAAGAGCTAGAGTTAATAGATTCAAAGGAGGATTTGCACAACAAAGCAACGAAATGTTCAACCTTCCTTCAGCGCAAGCAAACCAAGGCGCTATGCTCGTATTGCCTGAGGATATAGGGCAGTACAGTGATGTGATCTCCAGGTGGGAGTCAATCACCCTAAACCTTGTTAACGAAAGAAACTGGGCTGATAATAAAAGCAAGGTCATTTACATTGAGAATCTACTGGGAGAGGTAGAGAAAAAGACGTGGATACAATGGCGAATGGCGTATCCCCAAGAATATGAAGAATTGGTGAATATTGCCGATGATCCACAGAATGTTATTTCCCAAGTTAGAAGGATAATCCTACTTGAGGACCCTTACCAGGGTTCGACAGTAGAGCAAGATCAAGCCTACAATGATCTTGAGAGATTAGCATGCAATAACATGAAGGACCTATTTGACTACATGAATGATTATAAGGTCCTAGCAGCCAAGTCAGGACGTATGTATATCAGTCCTGAGCTCTCTGAGAAATTTTTCAGAAAGATGCCCCCTCTAATCGAAAAAGAATTAGAAAGAGCGTACATGGAGAAGTACCCGGGGAGCACTGTCGGAGTACTGCCAAGAATTAACTTTTCATACCAGTACCTGGCAGAATCATGCAAGAGAGCAGCGCTACAAAGAAGTTTGAAAGATCTATCTTTTTGTAGCAAAATCCCAATTCCATGCTACTACCAGAAGAATAAGAAATATGGGATCAGAAAAGCAAAAACCTATCGCGGAAAACCACATGAATCTCACATAAGAGTATTCAAGAGAAAGAACGCAGACAAGGTGAGAAAATGCAAATGCTTTATTTGTGGTGAAGAAGGTCACTTCGCCAGAGACTGCAGAAGAAAACAAGATAACATTGCAAGGGCTGCAATTGTTGAGAACCTTGACCTAGATGATGACTGGGATATCTTGTCTGTTGACCAAAACGAACCGGATAGTGACGCTATATGCTCACTTTCGGAGGGTGAGGTTGGCAACGCAAGAACAGTTATCATGGAACTTGGAGATACACCGTTTGAATCAATCTTTATGCTCCAAGAAGAAACGCCATCATGGCGAAAGCAACCAAACCTACCTACTGAAATGAGGAATTGTGAACATTAATGGGAGGATAATGGTGAAATACCACGAGGTTGCGAAAGGTGTAACTGTTGTCTAGAGACGACGAACAGCAAAATGAGGGCGCACTGTGCAAAATGCAAGATGATTGTGTGTCCCATGTGTTCAAGGTTTGTATTGGGAAGAAAAATCATGATAAGAACACAAAATCTAAGTCCTTATGATAGCAAGGATGAGCTTATCAATGAGCTTTTAAGCTATATCCAGTATCTCCTAGCCGAAAACACAAGATTGAAGGATCAATTATTGGAGAATGAGCTAGTAGCAGACATGACCAAGATGGATATAAAAGGCAAGCGTAAGGTGGTGGGAGAAGTAGAAGTCGATTCAGATGATAGTGATGAATCCCCACCAAATGTTGCATTTCCCAAGAAGGCCAATTCAAATCAGAACCTTATAATAAAAGAGATGGCCAATAAACTCTCCGATGTCGAGATAAATACTGTAGTCCCAGATCCTAGAAAAGGAAGAAGGGTAATCAACAGGTTGTACAACATTGAACTGCAGATAGAAATACCAGGGGTAAATCCTTTTAAAATTCAGGCGATATTAGATATAGGCGCTACGGTGTGCTGTGTAAACCAAGAATTTATACCCCCTGAGGCTTTGGAGCCAAGTCTATACCCTATACAGATAAATGGGGTAAACTCTCAGCAAATCGCAAACCTGAAACTGAAGAATGGGCAGATGTCTATTGAAGACAACAAATTCAGAATCCCATTTACATATGCATTCCCGATGGGCAAGGAAGGAGGTGTCCAAATGCTAATTGGATGCAATTTCATCAGAGCAATGCAAGGTGGACTGAGAATCGAAGGGCAGATGGTTACATTTTACAAAAATGTAACAACAATAACCACCAGGGCAGATGCTGAGATCATTTCTCAGGCAGCAGTGGAAGAACTTGACCTATCTGAGCTTGAATACATAGAGGTCAAAGAAGCCGTTGCCTATAACTGTGGTGATGAGTCACCATGGTTCAAGAATAAATTCAGAGACCTGCTAAGAAGACTGAGGGAGCAGGGCTATATTGGTGATGACCCGGTTAAACACTGGGCGAAAAATCAAGTAACATGCAAATTGGATATCATAAACCCAGATATCACAATACAAGACAAACCCTTAAAGCATGTTACCCCGGCTATGAAGGAACAGTTTGACAGGCATGTGCAAGCGTTACTAAAAATTGGGGTAATCCAACCGAGCACAAGCAGGCATAGAACCATGGCCATAATGGTAAATTCGGGTACAACCATAGACCCGGTTACAAAGAAAGAGGTCAAAGGGAAGGAGCGGATGGTCTTTAATTACCGCACCCTCAATGACAACACACACAAATACCAGTACAGTCTACCAGGCATCAACACTATCCTGAAGAAAATTGGCAATAGCAAGATATTCTCGAAATTCGACCTAAAAAGCGGATTTCATCAAGTTGCCATGGATCCAGAGTCAATACCCTAGACAGCATTTGTGGTACCTGGAGGACTCTATGAATGGCTAGTCATGCCATTTGGTCTCAAAAACGCACCAGCAATTTTTCAGAGAAAAATGGACAACTGCTTCAGAGGTACTGAAGATTTCATAGCAGTTTACATTGATGATATCCTCATTTTCTCCGAAACCGAAGAACAACATGCCAAACACTTGGAGAAGATGCTAGAGATATGCGAAAAATGGGGTTTGGTGCTATCTCCTACTAAAATGAAGATTGCAGTGAAGGAGATTGAATTTCTTGGGGCAGTGATTGGTGAAAGTAAGATCAAACTTCAGCCCCATATAATCAAGAAAATAGTTCAGTTTGACAACGAAAAGATGAAGGAGAAAGCTGGGCTCAGATCCTGGCTTGGAATACTGAACTATGCAAGAAGCTACATTCCTAATCTGGGAACTCTCCTTGGGCCATTATACTCTAAAACAAGCCCTCATGGAGACAAGAGGCTAAAACCCTCTGATTATCAGCTCATCAGCAAGATAAAAGAGCTGGTACAAAATCTTCCAGATCTCGAATTACCACCTCCTGAATCCTATATTGTTCTTGAAACAGATGGATGTATGGAAGGATGGGGCGGTGTTTGTAAGTGGAAGAAGAAGAAGAATGATCCCAGAAACACAGAACGGGTTTGTGCTTATGCCAGTGGGAAATTCCCGGTAATAAAATCAACAATAGACGCTGAAATCCATGCATGTATGAAGACGATGAAAGCTCTAAAGATCCACTATCTTGATCAACAAGAAATAACTCTCAGAACAGACTGTCAAGCTATCATCAGCTTCTACAACAAGTCAGCACAGAACAAACCGTCCAGAGTCAGATGGATTAACTTTGTTGATTTTATAACTGTTACAGGGGTACATGTCAATTTTGAGCATATTGATGGCAAACTAAACGTACTCGCTGATGCACTCTCAAGATTAACTGCTAATATGGTTTATACCAGAAGCAGTGAAATAAGTGACGCATGTCTGAAAAATCTTGAAGAAGCAATTGGGGAAGTAACCCAGGCAGCAAACAAGGAGGTTTTCATAAACTTGTGCCAGTTAATAGAAAAGATTTCTTTTCTATTAGAAAGGAATTGAATGTTTTGATTGCGGAAGTGGTGGACCGCTGAAACAAATAACCACATTTATCTAATAAGTGTGTTATCTTATTTTTAATTTTTATAGGTATGGAAGGTTTAAGAAGGATTATTATTAGCAGCGAACCCAACAATGTCAAGCAAGCTTTCTTTGAAGCAGAAAGATGTGAAGACCTATGTGGGCAAAATGCACAGCTTGCAAGATATTCCCAAACTACTGAAGATACATTTGTTCGATATCCACGAAGTATTGAAGAAGAAGGGGCTATGACAGCCAGGTTGTCAGAGTTATACAAAGACCAAGCTTACAAGGCATGTACTCAAGTAGAAATTCTTATAGCAATGAAATACTTGCAAAAAACAAGACTTGAGGCAATGGCAACTAATGACAATTGGGCCAGAGATGCCCTAGGCATTGTGGATACCAGCATAAGGGCATTGATTGACTGCCATGATATCATATTGAATAATTATAATAGCTTCTATTATTAAGGACTAGCTTGGTGGGGTTCTACGGATAACCACTAGCTTTTTAGAAAGTATATGCTTTTCTAGATGCCTCCTTAGTGTGCTGGAGCATCTACTTTTCTGAGTGATTTTACTTTTCTTTCTTTATGGATGTCGTCTAGTGTGCCGACGCATCTTTTTCTTTAAGTGAAAGACAAGAGTAAGTGGAAACCTCTTTATTAGCATGACGATGGGGCCCAATGAGCACCCGATGCAATAATAGAGATTATCTTCTCAAGTCTATATATTGTAACATCTTATGAAGTTGCAAGCACATCAGAAAACATCTGAAAGCTTACTTCTTCCAGTTAAATAAATTTCAAGTTTCAAGTTTCCAGTACAAAATTTGTCCGAGAGCTTGAGCCGATCAGACTTCCGTGCGATTTCCATTTGGTATCAGAGCTACGTTTATTACTCTTGACTTCTGGTTAGTAATGGCTTTCTAATTTTTTTCATAATTTCTAGGAAAACAGAGAGGGAACGGTCATAAAAGAATAACGAAGGGGGTAAATTGAACCTGAAAAGCTTGAAATTTGGGAGATGTGTACTTAGTATAGGCGATAAGAGGGGAAAAGTACCCAGAAGGGGAAATAGTAACATTACGTTCGTAATATTAAGAAGGCACCCAAATGAATGGCTAAAAAGTTTTAAATCAAACGGTTAAGAAGAGTCTAAAGCCAAAAGAGCCTTGACACTATAGTGCACGATAGCCTATCCCTATATAAATAAATATATATATAGTTATATATATAAATATATATATAGGGAGGTAGGCTAGGGTGCTCCAAGTAGATTTCAATATGAAGATCATATTCAACGGTTCAGATCGGTCGTTAGAATTTTCAAATTAGAGATAACAGATGTGGATCACGAGCAATTTGGTGCTCCATGGACCATCCTAGCCTATCTCTTATATATATATATATAATAGTAGGGCTACGGTGCTTGGCCAAGCACAGCGCCTTCCGTGCTTGGGCGTCGAACCTCACAAATGGACGGCTAAAATTTCAATTTATCATGCTCAATAATTTCTTTATATAAAAATCTCCTCGGATACAAAAAATTTCTATTTTTAGAGTTTTTTAAGTATGTGTTTCGTATTTTTGAAAGTGCCATATTTTTATGCATAAACATTGATTATTTTATTACTATTTTGAGGTCATCTTAAAAAATCCGAAACATATAAACTCTAAAAATAGAATTTTTTGTATTCGAAGAGATTTTGATATAAAGAAATTATTGAGCATGATAAATCAAAATTTTAGTCGTCCATTTGTGAGATTTGATGCCCAAGCACGAAAGACGTTGTACTTGGCCAAGCACCGTTGCCCAACTCTCTCTATATATATATATATATATATATATATATATTTGTGCTAAAATACTTCATAAAGCATTAAGTTACATATATTTTAGGCTCGTATCTCGATATACAAAGTGTAAATGATCGATCCGGACCGTTGAAATAATTGTTCATACTAAAATATATTTAGTGACCAAATTTTATATTTTTCAAAAATTTTAACTATTTTTTTTGTTGGATGGAATATTCATTAATCTAACGATTTACAGACCTCCAATTAACAAATTTTCCACTAATTCGATAAAATAGAAAAAATAAATAAAAATTGATTTCCAAATAGATTTTATATGAAGAATAGTTTGAACTGTTTAGATCGATCATTGCACTTAGTTTCTCGAGATATGAGCCTGTAGTAATGCGCATTGATGCTATATGAAGTATTGTGGCACAAATATATATATATATATATGAGCTATGCTATTATGCTTCAAGAAGCAAAATGGAGTTTTGCTTCACATAATCTCAACCATTCGATTTCATCATGACCAATCCTGAACTGTGGACCTATAAAACTTGAAATTGAAAGTCAGTAAAACACATACTAAACCGGATTTTAAGATACATGAGTGATTGGAGAATTACGTCAAAAAGCTCAAATTACATAAAAGCCCTAAAAGCCACTGAACCTATTGAAGAACCCGCGGTTGGATTTGTAAAACCAACTGAAGTAAAAAGAGGCACATCAACTATAATTAAGCAAAATAACACAATAATACAATTCTTGGTTAAGATAAGCAAAGGAATTGAAGATTGTAAAGAAACCGTCCAGGATATCATAAAAGTTGTAGCTGAACAAGCGTCAGCTGGGACAAAATTTGATATCACAAATACAATCGAAGATCTACAAAAGAGTCTAAATAAGCTAAGTTTAGGAGAACCAGTCCCTAGACCTAAAAAGAAGGAAGTATCGTTTTTCGTGTTCAAAGATCCACGTAAAATATTTGAAGAAGAGAAGAAGAAGTCCTCGTCTTCTTAAAAATGAACCGAACACGTACGGAAACCATTACGGAACCACAGCCGTCTATATCTAACCGTGAACAGAACAACCGTAATGAAAACCAGACTCCAACAATAGATGATCAAATAAGAAACTACAAACGTGGTCATAGATTACGTCAGGAGATCTCAAGAAGATTACCCGGAAGGCGGCAAATTGGGTATAACAGGAGTCTAGAGTCACAACTAAACCCGGACGCAGAATTAGATGTATCTCAGTTTAGAAGAGCGCAATCTGTTCCAGCAGAAACGTTGTATCAAGATGGCTGGACAGCTACACAACATCGGGTTTATCAGCATTATTCTGACCAAAGAATACTGACAACGGATGGACAATAGTTGGAGTTGCCATTCATCACACAACAAAGCTATGAAGAAATTCGTAGGTCAGGCCTCCAACATTTGCACATTGGGTTAAATATGATTAGGTTGTACACTTTACACCGCAGAAACGCAGGCGTCAACGCACTGGTTGTTATCCAAGACACCAGATGGGCGGATGACAGATCAATTATTGGCACAATGGAAATAGACTTAACAGCCGGTACCCAATTGGCTTATCTTGCACCCAATATCATGCTTAGTATAGCAGATTTCTTTAACCATATCCAATTAGTTGTCCAAACTCATGGATATGAGAATTGGCAAGCAGGCGAAAGTAATTTGCTGTTAACAAGATCACTGATTGGTAGATTATCAAATACTAGTTACACTAGTTTCAGATATAACGTACAAAGGATATCTGACTATTTAGCTAGTAGAGGTGTCCAGGCAATCCCCGGTCAATCACACACAACTGAAAGTTTACGGGGTTTACAATGGGTTATTAGACCACCCAGTGTAGCAGAAGTACAACATCCTCAAGAAGATGTTATTCGTACACGATCAGACAGTTCAGTACTGTTAAAATTCAAGAATTATTCTGCTACAAAGCCAAATGAGGAACCATCAGTCGGTGCAAACGATGAAGAACAATTATCTGATGATGAAATTACTCAAGAAACTGTCCTAGTACTCTTTGTTAGCGTGTCAGACGATTAAGAAAACGATGAGGAAGAAGACACGTATTGGGAGTCTATTAGGCTAACGGCCAGTCTAGCTGAAGATATAGAAGAAGAACCTATATGGGACCAAGATGAAAATGATGAAGAGGATTTCGTGAATCCTTTCGCGAAAGGTGGTGGGAATGACGATGAAAAATTTGAAAAATTAGAAACAGAAACGGTATACGTTTTAGGCCAAGACCCAGAAACTGATTATCCAATCCTAAAACAATTCCTTGATAAACCTACCACACAACACAAAGCTTTATCATCCTCAATAACTTCCAATTACAACATACCACCTCAGCCAACTATGGGATTAAGAAATTATCCACCAGGAGGTCTTAGAAATGATCATGAGGCAGGAAGTAGTGGAGGTTATACGCAAAGACCCAGAGGCTTACCCGGAGGTATCGGGAGACATCAGAATGAACAGTGAAACTTGCCCACAGCAATGCAAGAACAAGGCGCGATGTTAGTTCTACCAGAAGACATTGGCCTGTACAACGATGTGATATCCAGATGGGAATCCATAACTCTAAATCTAATAAGTGAGCGAAACTTTGATAGTAACAAAACAAAAGTACAATTCATCGAAAACTTATTAGGTGAAGTTGAGAAGAAGATCTGGATACAATGGTGTATGGCATTTGAGGCAGAATACTTAAACTTAGAGGCCATAGCTGATGATACGCAGAACGTTATTTCACAAATAAGAAGAGTCCTGATATTAGAAGATCCATACCAAGGGACTACAGATGAGCAGGATCGAGCGTATCAAGACCTTGAGAGATTATCATGTGAACATGTAAAGGACCTATTTCTTTACATGAATGATTTCAAAGTTTTAGCGGCAAAATCAGGGAGGATTTACTTATCTCCCGAATTATCTGAGAAGTTCTTTAGGAAAATACCGCCACTTATAGGGAAGGAACTCGAAGAAGCTTTCAAAAAGAAATTCCCTGGCAACACAATTGGGATGATTCCCCGGATACACTTTTCCTATCAATATCTAGCCGAAATGTGTAAGAAGGCTGCATTACAACGAAGTCTAAAAGACTTAACAATTTGTAGTAAAATACTCATTCCTGGTTACTACCAGAATAACAGAAAGAAGTATGGGTTGAGGAAAGCCAAAAACTATAAAGGAAAACCCCATGATTCACACGTAAGGGTTTTCAAGCGAAAACATTCGGATAGGGTTAGAAAGTGTAAGTGCTTTATCTGTGGCGAAGAAGGTCACTTTGCCAAAGATTGCAGAAATAAAAACGGCAATCTAGTTAGAGCAGCGGTCATAGAAAACCTTGATTTACCAGATGACCTGGATGTTGTCTCTATTGATCTCAATGAACCAGACAGTGATGCCATTTGCAGTGTATCTGAAGGAGAATCCGGTAGAACTGAATATCAAGTACATACGGCAACAAAAGATTTACCATTAGAAACGAACTTGATGTTACAAATAACTGATTTCGGGTGGAGGAGTAAAATACAATTACCCGAAAACCAAGAAAAATGTGAGCATAGCTTTAATGATACAGAAGTCCAAAGCAGTTGGAGCTTCTGTAAACTTACCATTAAATCGGAATACGGTAAAAGATGTGAAGAATGTGGTTTACAAATCTGTTCATTATGCACCCCGTTCTATTTCGGGATACAAGTTAAACCAAAGGTTTCCTTACAATCGAGACCTTATAACAACAAAGATGCACTCATTAAAGAATTAACAAATTACATAGTGTATCTTGAGGGTGAAAATGAGAGGTTAAAACAAGTGTTGAGAGAACAGAAACTAATCAGATATTTGACAAACGATTTTAACAACCTCTCTACACGAGAAAAGAATAAAGAAAAGATAGAGGTAGAAGATGTAACGAAAGATGAAACGACAAACGTTCTATTTGAAATTGATGAATCATCTTACAAAGCCGAAACCTCTACACCATACCATGAAAAGAAAAGAATATTCAACCGTCTATACAATTTGATAGTTACGTTTGAAATCTCAAACGTAAAACCATTTGAAATAAGAGCTATCTTGGACACTGGTGCAACAAATTGCTCAATTGATCAAACAGCAATTCCAGAAGAAGCTATTGAACCTAGCACATACCCTGTTCAAATCACAGGAGTTAATTCAACTCAAATTGCGAATAAAAAGCTGAAAGGAGGACAAATGATTATTGGAGAAAATAAATTCAGGATTCCCTTTACATATAGCTTTCCAATGGGTATGCAAGACGGTATTCAAATGTTGATAGGATGTAACTTCATAAGATCAATGCAAGGAGGTCTTAGAATCGAGGGTAATGTGATTACATTCTATAAAAATGTCACAATTGTTCAAACCACAACAGAAACTGTTGCCCACACAGTCGCAATTGACGAATTGGGATTAGATGAAATTGAATATATAACAATTCAGGATGCGTTATATCATCAATCTTTAATCACAAATCCCAAATTTGAGAAAAGATTCAGTAGCCTGTTATTAAGGCTTAAAGAACAAGGATTTATCGGGAATGATCCTCTTAAACACTGGCAGAGAAACAAGGTCGTTTGTAAATTAGATATAATTAATCCGAACCTTACAATATAGGATAAGCCGCTTAAGCATGTAACGTCGTTAATGAAGGAGCAGTTTGATAGGCATATCAAGGCGTTATTAGAAATTGGAGTCATTAGACCAAGTACAAGTAAGCATAGAACAATGACTTTCATTGTTAACTCAGAAACGTCTATTGACCCGAAAACGGGAAAAGAAATCAAAGGCAAAGAAAGGGTGGTCTTAAACTACAGATCACTAAATGATAATACTCACAAAGATCAGTATAGTTTGCCTGAAATTAATACAATCCTGAAGAAAATAAGTAATAGCAGGATTTTCTCAAAATTTGATCTAAAGAGTGGCTTCCATCAGGTTGTCATGAGTCCTGAGTCAATACCCTGGAGAGCGTTTATAGTGCCAGGAGGATTGTATGAATGGTTAGTTATGCCATTCGGTCTAAAAAATGCCCCTGCAATATTCTAGAGAAAAATGGATAATTGCTTCAGAGGAACATAGGCATTTATTGCGGTATACATAGATGATATTCTGGTATTTTCTGAAAATGAAGAAAAACACGCACAACACTTAGAGGTGATGTTAGACATATGTGAAAAACACACGGTCTGGTCTTATCCCAACGAAAATGAAGATCGCAGTACCAGAAATCGATTTTCTAGGAGCTCAGATAAATCGTGGAAAAATCAAGCTCCAGCCGCATATAATAAAGAAGATTGCCAATTTTGATATTGAGCAACTCAAAGAAAAGAAAGGTCTTAGATCATGGCTTGGGGTACTAAATTACGCCAGATCTTACATCCCGAAACTGGGAGTTTTACTAGGACCTCTTTACTCGAAAGTTAGTCCACATGGTGATAAACGCTTGAAAGCCTCAGATATTGATCTTATCAGAAAAATTCAGGAATTAGTCCAGAATTTACCGAATCTGAGCTTCCCACCAGAGGACGCTTACATTGTTTTGGAAACTGATGGGTGCATGGAAGGATGGGGAGGCGTGTGCAAGTGGAAACCCAGAAAACATGACCCTAAATCATCTGAAAGAATTTGTGCCTATGCTAGCGGGAAATTTGATGTTATAAAATCAACGATTGATGCAGAGATACATGCTTGCATGGAGACTTTATCCGCGATGAAGATTCATTACTTGGATAAATCCGAAATCACTTTGAGGACGGATTGCCAAGCAATAATCAGTTTTTACAACAAGTCCTCATCTAACAAACCCTCGAGAGTTTGTTGGGTGAAATTTGTTGATTTTGTAACAGGTACAGGAGTACAGGTAAACTTTGAACATATTGAAGGACGCTTGAACTCACTATCAGATACTCTCTCTCGGCTAACGACATTTACTCTCAGTACAAAATGTCTAACAGACAACCAGGAGTTAATGTTGGAGAAGTTGGAACCAATACTGGGCGAACTAAGCAATGGAGAGAAAAACAAACAGTCAATACCGGAGGAACAAGTTCAGTCATTGCAAGAAAGAATCAAGGAAATCTTTCCGCTGACAATACAGATGAACAACATGCATACATATTCGAAGATCTCAGAAGGCCAAGCCAGAATCTTGAATCTTTCCGCTGACAATACAGATGAACAACATGTTGCATACATAATCTTGTCCGACACCAAGAAACTGCAGGTGCGAAACTCCTTGGTGGACATACAACAGTTAATTTCAATTATTGCGCGTGAAGAAGGATACTGCAAGCCATATCAACGCAGTAATTGTATTTTAACTGATAACTACTGGAAACTTAAGGAACAACTTGAAAAACTAAAAATAATTGAAAAAGACCTTAAGTTCATCCTTGAGTTCAATGTAAAAATGTAGAGTTTTAGGAAGCTATGGTGAGCCTCTTTTATTTGATTTTTGAGTCCAAAAATTCAGTAGTAGTTCATTAGCTGCTGAATTAGTGTGAAATAAATTAAGGTTCAGACTGACAGGGTCCTACGGGTAACTACTGTCTTTTTAGGTTAAGTCTATATTGTGTGTTTTCTTGCTTTTATTTTGCAAGTGGAAGTCCCTTTACAGATGGACGAACACAAGCTCTACAAGAATGGGTTACATGTGGATGGATTGGAGCCGTTCACCAAAAGTTTGCTTTATTTTGAGTGGAGTGTAGTGCTCAATTATATGAGCATCTTTTTGCTTTGAGTGGAGTGTAGTGCTCAATTATATGAGCACCTTTGTCCTTTGTCTTAGTGGTTAGATGAGTCACCCACTCACTTTTGTTGTCTTTTGAGACAGAGTATTGTGGATATCAATTTATTCACATGTCGATGGGGCCCAATGAGCACCCGATGTGGTAAATTAGAATCCAGACTCTTGAGTCTCTTAGCTTATAAATACCTTGTGTATTCAGAGTTGCAGGACACGCTGAGAACCAGCAAGTCTTACTTCTTTAAGTTTGACAATATTAATAAAATTCCACTTTTTCCTTTTAATCTTTGTTCATATTCCGCAATTACCTTTCTTACTTCTTTAAGTTTGAAAGTTGAGCTTGGTATCAGAGCTTAATTTTTTGTTAGTATCTTTCATGGCTTTCTAAATTCTTTCATAATTTATAGGAAAACAGGGATGGAACGGTCATAAAAATTAATTTAAGAAGAGAGACGGATAAATTGAAACCGAAAAGCTTGAAGTTTGGGAGACGTGTACTTAGTATAGGCGATAAAGGGGGAAAGAGTACCCAAGGGAGGGGAATAGTACCATTACATTCGTAATATTAAGAAGACACCTAAATGAATGGCTAGAAAGTTTCAATCCAACGGTTCTAAAAGCATGAAGCACGAGATCCATCTACTTCATGAAGCACGATAGCATCTCTCTCTCTCTCTATATATATATATATAGTATGGCTAACGTACTAACGTTAGCAAAATCAAAACCGTGCTAACGGATGTTTATCTCGAATTCCAAATAAAAAACGATCGATCCGAACCGTTGAAATTGTTGTCCATACTAAAACCTACTTAGGGACCAAATTTTATATTTTTTCGAATTTTTTTTACTATTTTATCCGAGGGATTGAAAATGAATTAATCTAACGATTCAGAAAAACTTACAATTTCAACACATTCTTAAATGCCTCGGATAAAATAGTAAAAAAATTCGAAAAATGTAAAATTTGGTCCCTACATAGGTTTTAGTATGGACAACAATTTCAATGGTTCGGATCGGCCGTTTTTATTTGGAATTCGAGATAAACATCCGTTGGCACGATTTTGATTTTGCTAACATTAGTACGTTAGTCGGATTCTATATATATATATAGAGAGAGAGAGAGAAATGCTATGGTGCATTACAAAGCCATAATTAGTTTTGGCATCACACTCTAATTTAAAATAAGAAAATTTGAAATAATCGATCCAAACCGTCCAATGTGATCTTCATATTGAAATCTCACTAGAGACCAAAATTTTTCATTTTTTAGAATTTTTTACTATTTTTTAGAGGGGTATGAAATTTTGTTGATATACTAATTTCTGGACCATCGAATATGGCTCATTTTGCACCCCTCTAAAAAGTAGTAAAAAATTCTAAAAAATGAAAAAATTGGTTTATAGTAAGATTTTAATATCGAGATCACATTGAACGGTTTGGATCGATCGTTTGAATTTTAAAATTTAAAATTTGAACGTGATGCCAAAACTAATATTGGCTTCGTAATGCACCATAGCATATATATATATCTCTCTCTCTATATATATATATATATATATATATATATAGTAAGGCTACGATGCTTGGCCAAGCACAAAGCCTCTCGTGCTTGGGCGTCAAATCTCACAAAGGGATAGCTAAAATTTCGATTTATCATGCTCAATAATTTCTTTATATCAAAATCTGCTATGATACAAAAAATTTCCATTTTTAGAATTTTTTAAGTACGTGTTTCAAATTTTTGAAAATGTCTTATTTTTATGCATAAATATTGATTATTTTATACTATTTTGGGGTCATATTAAAAAATCCGAAACACATAGTTAAATAACTCTAAAAAAAGATAATTTTTGTATCCCAAGAGATTTTGATATAAAGAAATTATTGAGCATGATAAATCGAAATTTTAGCCGTCTCTTTGTGAGATATTATGAACGAAACAAAATCATTTAACTTGCGTGTTGCTCAAATACTATTTTTGCGTTTATCACATTTTTTGTGAATTATTCGACACATATTCAATATTATGTGTTCATGTCATTTAGTTACATTAATAATATTTGCTTGGAGAAGTGCTTTTACAATTGAGAGGGGTATTTTTGTCCATAGAGAAAAGTAAGACCATAGACCAAATGAACGTATGCATTCCTTAGATGCTTTATTAGATAGTATAGATTTATTATGCTCAAAATTAAAAAATGACGATTTATTGTTGAATTTTTTATTTTTATCAATAATTGCTGAATGTAGAACCGATTTGAAACAAAAAAACGTTGAACGACTATAATATTTTACAATTTTTAAAATGTAGTATTTCCATATTTATTATATTTTAATTAATTTGAAAATTTAGTTGACTAATTAATCAATTTTAACTGTCGATTAACCAATTTAACAAATAATTAAACATATTTTGTAATCTAATAATCATTTTTATCTGCAAAATACGAATATAAACTAACATAAACTATATGTAACACCTACCGCTTATTAATCAGACGATTAATCGTCTTTAATGGATATTTTTTTAATGGAGTTTTTTAAAGGAAAAAGTTACGGTATTTCGTATTTTGCTTCTGAGATGCTTCAAAATGTATAGCTTTTTAAAATCAAAGCGTGAAATTCGTGTATCAATGCCAACGAAAAAACTGAACGTACAAAACAGGACGCTGAATCAGCGACCTTTTCTAAAACACTGGTTGAAACTCGCTCCCAGTCGATTATTTCCAAGAGCGCCAAGTTGCTTACCTCTCTTTTGAAGTGCGGAAACCCACACTCCCGCTCACTCCGAAAAAGAAAAAGAAAAAGAAAAAGAAAACCATGAAGAAATCCTCCAAGCGCAGCTCCGGCACCACCTCTTCCACCTCCGGCACCATCTCCGTCGCCTCAGCCTCTACCTTCTCAACAACCGAGGAACTCCTCTTGGCGGCGACATCCATGTCTCCCTCCTCCCTCAAAACCCTAATCCACTCCATCCCCTTCACTTCCGATCTCTTCCCCCTCCTCCCCTCCTCCCTCCGCACTCTTCTCCTTGCTTCCCTGTCCTCCTTCCAAGACCCCTCCGCCCCCCCTCCCCATTCCCATCCGCCTGCCTCCCCCTCCATTTCGCCTCCTTCTAAGCGTTCCCGCCTGGACCACCTCGCTCTTCTCAAAACCTACGCCTCAATTACTTGCTTCTGTTTGTCGCATCCAGAGAAACCTTTTTCTCCAGATGAACTCCTCCCTTGTGTGCAATCTCTCCATGACAGTCTAGTTCTCTTCGAATCTGATGAAACCCTTCTCTCTCAAGTGGCCTCTTTGTGTGAGGTTTGGTGGAAGGAGAAATTACCTGGCAGGGAACTTCTTATCTCCCAATCTTTACCTTATTTTCTTTCCAGATCTTTAACCCAAGGCAAAAAAGCTGATGTGAGAAGGGTGTTTGCACTAAGAGAAGCATTTGCACTGTTTGATTATGAAGATGAGAGCATAGAAGATCTAAGATTACTACTTCTGAGGTGTTTTATTGCCCCAAATTATGTCAAGTCCGAAGAAGGAAGGAAAACTCTGGCATTTGTGTTGGGTTTGAATGAGAAATTGACAAAAGAGGCATTGAGTTTGATTCGGTCACAGATCCCAATTGGGAAGAAATCTGTTTTGGTGGCATATGGAGAAATTCTCTTTAGGGTTTGGAGAAATATTGAGAAAGAGAGCTTCGTAAAAGAGGACATTGAAGACAGGTTCTTGCAAGGCCTGATTGAAGGTGCAATTTTGGCTGGATCGAGGGGGCTAAATGCAAACATAAGAAGAATTCTAGGTGCATTTGTTGAACAGAGAACAACTGGTGCTGTGGAGAAGCTATTATGCCGGTTGGTTGAGCCGGTTCTCTTTAGATCCCTTCAGGTTCGGTGGTTTTTTTTTGGCCCTTCAATTTCATTCAATTAGAGAAATGATTCAAAAATTAAAAGTAAAATACTTACCTTATCTGGGATGCCCCTTCATTATTTTATTCAAGCCCGTCTTTGTGTGTAAAGAATCCAGGACTAAGCCCTCCTTTACCATTAGGAATTCCAAGTGAACGATGATTTCATGGTTTACTGTATTGAACTGACAAAAATGATCTTAAATCCAGCCTAAGAAAAATTGGTTGAGCGTCATATTATTAATTAATATTAATGCATCGAGAAAAACAATTAAAGCTGCATACCTCTTTTTGTTAACAAGGTAATTTTGTTGTTTATATTTGATGACATCATCATAGTTAAGGAGCTTCTTTGCCAACAAATCAACTCACTGTAGGATATTGATCTATTTTCTCAATAAATTAAAGATACTTTCCAAAGAGAAAACTTCTTTGACATTTCCTTGTGAAAGTTTGACTAATGGATTTGATTACTGATCTGTTTTCTAGGCAGCAAATTCTGAGGTACGCCTCAACACACTTCATCTCTTGTTAGACATCTTCCCAGTTCTGGACCCCGATTCAACAAGGGAGGAAAAGGACAATTTGCTTGAAAAACAGTTATATTTCATAGAAAAACTCCTCTCTGATGACTCTCCAGAGATTCGTGCTGTATCAGTCGAGGGCTTGTGTAAAATTCTTCGCTTATTTTGGGAAATTATTCCCACTTCAACCATTCCTAAGATTTTGACAAAGGTGATCGATGAAATGTCTCTTGACACATGTAATGAGGTTCGTGTCTCAGTTTTGAATGGGGTGAGATACTTGGTCGAGAACCCATTAAGTCATGAGATAATGCGGGTTCTTCTTTCCAAAATTGGGAGGGTTGTGACTGACCCAGCTTTGTCAGTTCGCGTTGCTGCAATTGATCTTCTTTTAGCCGTGTGCGATAATCGGTTTTTGCAGTATAATAAGGTTCGCAAATTTGCAATTTTTTTGGTCTCATTTTTGTATCCCCCCCATCCGCCCCCCTTAGGCATGTTGGCATCTGGTGTTTGTTTACTAGGATTGAGCCTAAATTTTGGTCAAGTTGCACTAAATAGTGGCATAGTCAAATTATTGAGAGTCAATTATAGCAAAACTTGTTTTTGATTGAGGCTTTGGTTTTGTTTTCATCTAAAGGAAATTGGTACTATACTGGTTATGGGAGTTGAATTTCTATTTACCAAAATCACATGTCATGTCGTTTCCATAACTTTTAGAACATCCACCCTTTCCATAGCATGGGACTGACCCTATCTATGTTGTACCTGTCTTACAGATAGTGGACTTGGAGACACTTGTCTCTCTGCTAGGTGAGGACCACGCCCGTGTGGCACAAAAGATAACAAGGCTCCTTCTCCCGACCTACTTTCCGACAAAACTACCCTTGAAAGATGCATGTGTTCGCTGCATCTCTCTCATCAAGAGGTCACCTACTGCTGGGGCTCGCTTTTGTGAATTCGCTCTTCTTGAGGGTTCATCTGCAAAGTCCCTTGCAGAGTTAGCCAGAGTTTCTCTCCTCTTGGCACGTTCACCCGATAAAGGCTTAGACCAAGAGCAGACAGATGGGCTGGTAATTGCCGTTTACAAAATTATAAACTCTCTTTCGGGTGATGATGAGGATTTTTCTTCTTTGGGTCCTGTCAGAAAGCTTGTTACGGTTGAAAAAGTCAAGGAAATGATTGATACGGTTTCATCAGACAAGGCCCGTGAAGCTGTATTAAACATTGCTTCTTCCCTTTTATCATCTCCAGACAGGTCAAATGGCTTATGTGATGTTTGCATGGAAATTGTTTTGAGTTCAGCAGGGATTTCTGAAAACTTGGAGAAACAACGGGTGGTACTAGCAGCACACAAGTTGATCTTCACATGTGGCCTGTCAGAGCTGATGTTAGAAATCCTGGCAAATGAACTTGAATCTGCCGTGAGTGGGTTTGCGGATAAGTCCAGGGTCAATTTTGTTGCAACTCCAGATATGTGTACCCCCAAGGCGAAAAAGAAGCGTGCAAAGAAAGCAAAATCATCTAAACTCTTGATTTCCTCGATAAGTGAACTTGCTGCAAAAGCAGCAGGTGCTGCATGGCAAGTGAAGAATTTGGTAACGAATGAGGAGACAACAGAAGTGCTTTTGAAATCTCTATTTTCAGACAAAATATTTTCTTCCCTAAAGGCCCTTGCCAAAGTTTTTATTGAGAAGAGCTTTGAATTTGAAAATTTAGATGCAAGTCCAGTGTTGGCTTATATGAATTATGCAAAATATGCATCTCTTCAATTGGACACTACTAGATCATCTTCAGATGTAAGCAACTATACCGATATGTTTGCAGCAAAACCTATTAAAATTAAAACGCTCTTGTCTGTCCCAAGTAATATTAGAAATTATTCTGTTTTATTCAGTTTGTTCTGCAATAACCTTTTCTGACTTCGTCTTGTAAAGCAAACATGGTACTTCCATAAATAAGAGTGGCCTGGGAATAATTTTCTCTTCATTGAGGAATGAAGAATGGAAATATTCTACATAACTTTACCATGTCGAGTTCTTTTGCATATAAAGTGTGGAAAAGTTATATAAGAAATCACTTGCCTGCCTGTTTGATTTTCTTTTTTCGGGATGATCCTGTAATTTTGCAAAATATATAGTTTCTTTTATTAATAGTTTCTTTCTTTTTTCAGCAGCCAACAATAATTGATGATTCGTTGGACCATGTACTTAACTGTATTGGTCAACTCTCAGAAAAATTACTTTCTGAAAAATGCCACGGCCAGACCTCAATGTTGAAAGGTAAAAGCAAAGCAACACTGTTCTTAGGAAATGGTTAATGTGGTATAATGGTAATGGTCATCTGTGATTTTGGTTTTCTGCTAGAAGGCTTGTGTCTGATATGAAGTTTCAGTCTTTAACCTTCCATATGACCAGCAGTAAATTTAACAAATACTGGTACCAGTAGATGTCTGATCCTCATTATTCTTATGCAGGTTCCGAAGTTAAAGGTACACAGAACATTGTGAAAGTATCAACTGCAGTTCTCAAATTTGTAGTGGATGCCACATCCACTAACCTTATTAAACCTGACAAGTTACTAAGGTGCCTCAAGTTTGCTTCCACATACACAAAATATATAAATTTGGCCATTAAAAGTGGTGACCAAGTAAATTGCTCATTTAATATGGAGACTTCAAAAGAAACTATTCTGCTGCTTAGGAGCTCTTACACTTACATGGCTAAATTGCTTCATTTAGTTATTACCATCTCTGATGATTCATCTGAAGAGGTTTTCCGGATCACAAATAGTCTACTAGATCTTGTACCATGTGCTGAGACTCACCTAGGTGCAAGACTTGCTTCTCTTCTTGTACCTGTTGTAAAACAGTGGCTCCCTGTATTTCTTCTGGGTCTTGGAAGTAAGAAATTGGTTGAACATGTTAATGAGAGGAGCCCCAAATTGGTTGATATTCCCTTGTGGCTTTTAACATTGTCTAAATATAGTTTAGAAAGAGAAAATGAAGAAGAGACTTCTTATTTTGAAAAAATGGTGGAGAATTTGGTGATTATTCTAAAGAAAGGAAGCCCTAAAATATTGGATGCAGTCGGCTCAGTTTTGTTAGCAGGCATGGAGGCAGGTTTGGAGAAGGGCCATTATGGGTTGGTTGAAGGTCTGACCAGTTTTTTGTGTTTGAAGTTGCTCAGTACTGGGTACGGTGCTTTGGACAACCTTGAATTGTTAAAAGGGTCTATGCAAGAGTTATTGATTGGTATAGAGAATTTTCTTGGAGAGGGTGAGTGTGAAGAGGGAAAAGAGCATTTAGAAAATGCCATGGAATTGATTAGATCTGCTTTGTTAAATGTTAATTGATATATACTAGGCTACAGATGGTAGTTAATTCAATTGTTCACTGTTTTTCTGTTTAATGAAGTTGTTTATATTGTTTTGAGCAACTTCTAAAATCATTTCCTTAATTCTTCTGTTATCGTTTTTGTAAAGAAGTGCAAGTACTAAAATCGCATTACTGTACTAGTATGGGATAACGGGCTCCTCTCAGTAGGTGTTGACGGATCTTAGAGAGCCACATGTTGGCTATGTTTACTGCTTGACTGGTGTGGAGCGTCAAATCTACAGATGCTACGGATTCGATGCTTCAATTCTGAGCGACTCAACATCTGATACGGTAAGTTGCATGCTCGTACAATTAGATTTTAAAAAAAGCCTTCGATACTCACCAGGTAACAAGTGCTCTTCGGAATAATTTAGACAGACTAGATATTTCACCTTGCATCACAACAGTAGCAGAAGCAAAGGAAAAATAGTAACTTCAAGTTTGAAAGAATTGCAGTACATATTTCTAATTCCGCATCACATGTGGGTCCATCGAATCCTTTCTAATACATGTTTTGGGCCACTGAAAAACATCAAATTTGCAAACAGAAAAAAATGATGCAATTAGACAAAACAAACGGTCTCGAACTCTCGATGCTACAAAATGAGCCTTGCAGAAAAAAATAATATGTAATTAATCTGGCTTCCAATCTTCTTCTGCCGTACCCACAAAAGATGAAGTTGATCAACAAATAAAAAAGGAAAAAGAAAAATGCACGTGGAATACAGAAACCAAAAAATCCCTTCATCACAGTATTTTCAAAACGAAGGGAAAATATATTGTCTACAATAATATAAAATCAAAGCCTGCATGTGTAGTCAACTTGCTGATCAAATCAGCCACTTTGAAGTCTTGCAGTTTTAAGATTTTACAAGGATCCTACAGGGATTAGTTTGACGATTGCGGCTATTGGCATCCCGAGAAAGCCGATAAAGACACTGACAAACCACTCAAGCCTGGTCAGAGGTGTTGTGCTTGCGAAGTCACCAAGAAATTGAATCATAATAGCTTGGAAAAAGACGGTGCTTAAAAGAACCCCCATGAACACATAATTTTTCAGGATTCCCATGAAAACATCTATCTTCTCCATTTCCCTTGAGCTTATTTCATTGAACACCTTCAAAATTAGATGCACGTTCAGAAACTCCAAATCATATGATTTCTAATGCGCATTGGACAAATGAATCCAGTCATGGAAGAACTTGATAAGGTTCATTGGTTAATGGTATATTTTCATGCAGAATCTAAAACCTTCATGTTGGTCTGAATTCTCTCATCTATGACAAAAATGCTATAAATATGTATTAACTCTCAGTTTCATATTCTCGAAGGTATTGTGATTCTACTCCATAGCATTCTTGAGAGGCTTGTTACATAGTACATTGAATAAAGAAAACTGAATCTATAGTGCTGATAGAGAGAGGGAGAGGGGCTGGGGGTCTTTACCTGACAAAAGACGAAGGAGTTGAATACGATGGTATTTAATTTGAGAGTAGAATTTGGCCCATCAAGCCCAAATAGCTCCTTTCCATTACTCTGGAGATACCATATGACAACAAACTGGTACAGGGCTTGACCGAGAATGTTCCTCCACATGATATTGCTGATGAATTTACCCATCCTTCCAACGGGGGTCCGCTTCATTAGCTCATCATTAGGTGGCTCAGTAGCCAATGCGAGCGCGCCAAGTGTATCCATGATCATGTTCACCCACAGTAGCTGGACAGCGGTCAAAGGTGCATCTCCTGAAATTGATATAACAATAGACAAGATTAGGAAAAAAGGCAAGAGACTATCACGAATACCAATACAGTCTAATCTATAAATAATAACAACTCCCTTGCTCTCCCAATATTTCAATTAAACAAGACCAAAATTACCCTGGCTTTCACTTAGAAAAGGAAAGAAGTAGAGGAACAAGGGTACACCGTTAGAACTAAACAGGTAGATCACAAGACGTAATTTCATGCTTTGGGGATATATCGTACATACGAGAATATGATGCTTTAGGTAAATACATGCAGTTCACCTTAAAAGTAAACAAGAAAGCAAACTATACCAGTAAAGCAGGCTGAGGAAAAGTTGACAATAAGTGCAACTATGTTTACAGTGAGCTGGAATTGCACAAACTTTTGGATGTTGATATACACCGAACGTCCCCATTTTGCTACCGTGACAATTGTTGAGAAATTATCATCCAATATTATGACATCAGCACTCTCTTTAGCCACCTATATGAGAGATAAATTACAAATTCTCAAACCCATTACTTAAACTTGAAGATGAATATATTGATTTCAAATTTCAAAACTCTGGTCCCAGATTCTAGCAAACCCAACATTACTATTATTTCAATCTTTTTTTTTTCCAATTTTTTTTAATTCCATGGAAATAACATATATACCTCAGTACCAGCAATACCCATTGCAAGGCCAATATCTGCCTCATGCAAAGCAGGAGCATCGTTTGTACCATCACCTGTTACGGCGACAACCTCATTTAGATCAGTGCGCAAGTGCTTAACTAGTGTGTGCTTATCCAGTGGGGAAGACCTAGCCATTACCTTTGAAAACAAGGAAAATGGTATCAGACATAATGCTGACAGAATAGCTACACTCCACCAGTTTGGGAGTTATCAAGTGAAAACGTAGAAACACAGACAATGAGAATAACCCAAGTATTTCCAGAAACACTGACCCTCCTTCCTCATGCATGCAGAGAAGAAGAGGTAGAAGGCAAGGATATGGATTGTTAAAGAAAATAAAGAAGCTAGTGTATAGTAGGAAATTACATGTTAATGTTGTCATGTAACCCTTTATCTGTTTTTTTTTTTCAAAACAAGCAAAAAACTAGCGATATTTTTTTCACATATTGAGAGAAACAAACATACTTATTTTCAGTTATTATAAGGTGGTCACAGTACTTGGACATCTGATTCCCCCAATATCTTAATGGCTATAACGGAAAAATTGAAGATTTACAAGGGTGCTTTAAGCAGTTAAGATGGCACCAACCTGGATTTTTGGTATAAGCTCAATCCTTTCTTCTGCACTCTTCTCTCTGAACACCGGACCTTCAATGGCAATACCATCATCTGTCAGAATACCACATTCACGTGCGATAGCTTTTGCCGTGTTTATATTATCTCCTGTAACCATTCTCACTGTAATTCCAGCTGAACGGCAAGTGGCGACTGACTCCCTGACGCCAGGACGCACAGGGTCCTTTATACCCACTATACCAATACAAGTGTATCCACTTACTGGTATTGTTTCCTTTTCGGAGAAACTGTCCCCAATTTCTTGATAAGCGAGGCATAAGGTACGAAGAGCCTCACTAGCAAAATTCTCAATTGTACTGTTGAGTTCTTTCACCTTATCCTCATTGAGTGGGGCAACAGTGCCACTGGAGTCTATGTAATGGTCGCATGCAGCCAAAACTATTTCTGAGGCGCCCTTGACATGGGCCCGAAACCCACCTCCTGGTAACTCAAGAACCACTCCCATTCTCTTTTTAGCAGAATTGAAAGGCTCAATTTTGATGATATTACCCTCCTCTCTCTTTGCTTTGAAGTCTCCTCCCAAATTCAAACCAAACTCAAGCAACGCTGTTTCAGTAGGGGTGCCTAATATTTGAGGCTTCAGGTCTTCATTGATGACAACTTCACCTGCAGTGTTGTTAAATATTGACTGTAGAAGAGTATCAACTGCTCCACTAGGTAACTCAGAAATCAAAGTAGAGATTTTATCCTGGCCATTTACCTCACTAACTTTACCAGCAATACAAGATTTAACAACGGTCATACGGTTGGTCGTCAGTGTACCGGTTTTATCACTGCATATAGTGGTAGCTGACCCCATGGTCTCACATGCTGCCAGGTTACGTACCAGGGCCTTATCATTCATCATTTTCTTCATGGCAAATGCAAGACTAAGTGTAACTGCAAGTGGTAATCCCTCTGGCACAGCAACCACAACTATGGTAACAGCCACAGCAAAGTTCTCAAGCATATGCAATGCATCCTCTCCTGTCCACGTCAGGAGTTTGTTCTGGCTATACTTGCGGATGATCAAACCTTGTGCCAAAACAGCAAATGTCACAACTGCAAAAAACAACCCAATTTTACCAATAATAGTGGCAACCCCGTTCAGCTTCACCTGAAGCGGAGTTTCATCATCTCCACCTTCCGTAAGTGTGGCCATCAATTTACCCCACTGTGTTCTCATGCCAACAGTTGTGACCAACATCTTGCAAGACCCGTCTTGCACCTTCGTACCAGATAAAAGAAATGGGTTCTCGGAGTTGACATTGATGGGTTCACTCTCACCTGTTAAGCTGGACTCATCAATTAACAAAGAAAACCCACTTAAGAACAAGCCATCAGCCGGCACTTGATCACCAATTGATAAGTGTACTATATCTCCCGGCAAGAGGTCATAAATCGACATTTTCTGACGACATCCATTACGTGTAACCTGGATGAAGATCTTTCTCTTTTCCTTATCCAAATCTTTGAACTGTAATGATTGTTTGTAGTCACTTGTGGCCGTAACAAACACCACTAAGAGGATACTAGCAACAATACCCAACCCATCATGGGCTCCTTTGGGCCATCCTTCCATTGTAATCCCAACCAAAAGGGAGAAAATGGCACAGACACCGAGAATCATCAGAGTTGTGTCCTGCAAAGCTTCCCAAACAAAGACCCAGAAACTACGAACTTTTGATTCAGTAAATTTGTTGATGCCGTAGATGTCCTGACGGGTTGAAAGTTTTGATTCGTCCAAGGGGAGGCCGTTGGCAGAGGAAGTGGTGAGTTTGTCACAAATTCCAGAAACACCTCCATGAGTGACAAGCTTTTTAAGGTCATGGCCCTCGACAATTGAACTGAGCTCATCAGCACATATTCCAAACCCAGCATCACGCACATGCTGAGGTACCACATAGTCGCTTTTTATTTGGATACCTGGTAGAATATCATTTGCCAGGTTAAGCATTACTATGGTACTACCATTATGGGTCCGTACATAGGTCCGGAAAGGTGTAGGGACAGATGAAGTTTGGTATTTACCAGAAAATAGGTATCTAAAATTCTATATGTAGATCTCCACCGAGTATGTGCCCCCCCACTGAAACTCAATCAAACTTTGATTAAATTTTAACATTTTTTAGTCGTTTAATATCTGATTTCAGGAGTTTAGTTGTTTGCCGGTACTATGATAGAAATTATCACCCCATTTCTATATAAGA
Source organism: Eleocharis quinqueflora (assembly GCA_964058865.1). NCBI lineage: Eukaryota > Viridiplantae > Streptophyta > Magnoliopsida > Poales > Cyperaceae > Eleocharis > Eleocharis quinqueflora. The sequence continues at coordinate 35,399 of CAXKVX010001303.1, forward strand.
TTGCTGAGCATACCTTTTATGAACTGAAGTGCCGCTTTAGATACCAACACAGCAACCCGAAGTTTCTCCTGTCAAATTGAACAAAAAAGTTTTGTTCCATAAAAACAACACCAAAGCATCGATAACAATTAAATTTATGCGACGACAAATATTTGTTTCATTTGAGTAATAAAAATAATGTGGTATGTGTAGACTTCCTTTGTATGAAAAAAAAAACAACTTTCTTCAAGGTTATACTAGGTAGGTACCTTCTGTACATAGCAACAGAATTAAACAATTAAAAAGACAAAAATCTGTCAAAAGTTCTCTCTAATAAAACCTACTTTTTTGGGTATTATGCCCCTATATCTTAAGATGCCCAAATTCCCTTTATTCCCAATGCTGCTAGTCCCAACTTGAACTTCCTAGGGCCTTCCACAATTGGAACCAGCTCCTTAAGGAGGAGTTGCGGTGCATTGAGTACCGGACACCATATACAAAAGAAACTTGCAAATAATATTTTGAGAACTAAAGAAAAAATTAGATAATCAACTGTCAAGTCAAAATGAGAAACTGACGACATGATACCTAACATGAATTAGACGCACGTACAAACCTTGTACTAAAGAGAAAACTAACATGAAGTCATATGTTTGCAATTAGCAAGGATAAAAGAACCAATGATTAGATACCTAAGATGAAGTTAGATACATGAATAAACGTTATGCAGGAGCACACTAATCAGAAGTTTCATCCAAAAAGAAGCTAAAATATGATAATTAAACATTTAACAGCAGATCAACCAAAGAAAATGGATCTGTTCATTAGAATACGATGATTTAGATCATACATGGTTCGTGCGCTTGATCGCCTCAGCCTCAGATCGTTTTGGTAAATTCGCGGTAAATCTGAAACGCCTCTTAGGGTTCTTGACAACACTACAAAGACTTCTCCACCTCTGGAGCGCCTCATCGGACGAGTTTTTCGCTTTCACCCCTCCGAAATTATTGTTCAAGTAATTCTCCATCTCCTTTCTTTCGCTTTCTGAGA